>PVIJ01010928.1:0-52270 GCA_004024925.1 Scalopus aquaticus | reverse complement strand
GCGGCACCTGCTCCCAGGCCCCGCGCCAGCAGGGGTGCGGAGGGCCGGCCTGGCCGGGAGCCGAGGCTCTGGCCTGGGCCACGGTCCCCGCCTGCTCCGCTCCGGGGTCAGCTGCCATTTTGTGTTAAACTCCTCCTCACTTATTACACTACCACGTTTTTATTGACATGGAAATAAAACTTACAATCAATGAGAAATCATGAAATATACATCAAAACAGAAATCACGGGCGCTGGCGTTTTCATCTGCCGTCGGGAAGGAACAAGGGTGTGGGGGGGCACTGAACATTTTTCTTCTCTATTACATGATACGATTTTCAATGAATCTATAAAGAAAATGAAAACATAAATAGAGGAGCCAAACAGAACAATCCCTGCAGCTGTCAAAACTTAAAACAGTTCAGTTCGCCTTTGATTTCTGTTTTAAGTTTTGAAAAGTACACAGATCATTCCCTGTGTCCCCCCTTTTCTTTCTTTCCTATTTTTTTTTTCTGGTAGGGAGCCTCTTTCTTAAATCTCCTCCCTCTGTGGTCCCCCTGGCTTTGACCTGTGGTGGTCGACTGACTAGATGACCACGTGAACACCCCTCGTTTCTCGGGCATCGGCCCCGCCTTGGGGGGACGGCTGGGCAGCAGGGAGGGGACTTGGGGCTCTCTTATCCCCTCCTGTCGGCCACATCAAAGTCGGCTCGAAGGTGCTTCTTCCTCCCGCTCCTCTAGTGGCTCACGGAGAAGGGGAAGGGGCCAGCCTTGCCCAGCTCCCGCGCCCCTGCGGCACGCCGGCCCCTGGCCTCAGCTCTGTTGTCTCACGTCTGCTCACTGCAGCTGAGGAGGGGCAGTAGCCCCGAGTCGCCAGCACGAGAAGCAGACACCCCGAGAGCTCAGGCAGCTCAGTCACACGGCGAAAAGCGTTCCGAGTCTGGATTCAAATCCCGTCTGTCTACACCAGAGGACCTCTGAGAGTCCTCCCTGAGTGACTGTGCATTTCTTGCCTTAAAGTTCTAGAACTTGCTCTTCAAAAGAAGTGTGACATGGACACCCCCAAACAGGGCTGCACAGAGTGGCCACCGGCTGGCTTCCCGGGAGCCTCTCCTTGCCTTCCCGGGGGTCCCCCAAGCTTCCCTCTGAGCTGGGAGGGGCTGGCGCTCAGCCGGAGGTCACTGATTGCCTCTGGGGTCCCTGCTTGGTAGGGAAGAGCGTGGGGGTGAGGAGCTGAGCGGCAGGAGGACACGAGCCCCCAGGGGCTTCCCCCCCCCAGAGCGCCTTCCTGGAGTAAGGCCACACTCAGCTAAGGGGTCACCGCCCAGAGCTTCCTGGCCCTCAGGCTGCGTTGAGCCAAAAATTTCTGAAACTCGAAGCAGCGTGACAAGTCCCGCCAGCACCAACCTTTCCAGGGGAACTTCCAGAGCCGCCTGGGCACCTCTGGGCACCTGAGTGGCCAGCTAAGAACAAACAGACGGGCCCTCAGAGGGGCTCCTGACCCTGAACTTCAAGATTTGGGGGTGCTGGTTGTGACAGATCGCCGAGGCCAGCTGCTGTTGAAACGTAATGACCTCGAGGCTGATGGTGTTGGTCACCTCTGCCTCAGCAGCCCCCCGACACCCCGGGAACTGTTGCAGCGTGGTCACAAATCTCATCCAGGTTCCCACACACCCATCTCAGCTTCGGTCTGCCCCACCGACCTGGAAAGTGCAAAGGTCCTGGGGCAGATGGCTCCCTCCCTTGGGGCCACCACCTGTAGCTCCCCACTGCAGGAGTAAGGAAGCGGGGACGAGTCTGCATTCCTGGGGTACCCTCCCCAAGCGAGACTCATTCGGCGGCCCCCTTTGTTGAGCTCTTACTATGTCCTGAGAGCTCCCCCTCTTCTCGCTCAACTCTGCCGACCACACTCGAGGGGGACTCCCCACTTTACAGATGGCAGACTCGAAAGCCAGGTCCACACCTGCCCTCAGGCGTCCAGGAGGTGAATGGGGTGAGGGGGCTGACTCAGCTCCGATACCCTAACTCTGGGCCCGGCCCCGTGGCCCCACACACAGAGGAGGTCACACTGTCGCCACCAGGAAGCGGGGAAATCGAGGCTCAGAAGGGGCGGGATGGCCACCCCCCAGCCCTCGCGGCCGAGCCCCACGGCACCGAGTGGACGGTCACCAAGGCCTCCCGGGACGCAGGCTCAGGGCCGCAGCAGGAGGTGGGCAGGGGAGTCCCCTGGACGCTGCACACTGGCCAGCCCCCATCCTCCGCGTGGCCACCAAGCGGGGGCCGCGGAGGAAGTCCGGGGCTGCGTCTGACCACCCGGCCTCCCCGGCAGCGTCCAGCTGCGCCTTCCCGCGTCCGCTGTCACCGAGCGGCTTGGCTGGGCTACAGCTCTGGGTGACAGCTGTCCCCATCAGCAGACAGCTTCATCAAAGCTCATTAAGATGTCATCCCTCTCCGCCTTTCTTCCCATCCCTCAGCTCTAATTAAAAGCACCTCTCCCCGTCCCCGGGGCCCCGGACGGCTCTCTGGGCCCCTTCTGCACAGCAGCTCCCTCCGCCAGGCAGCGTGAGGCCCCGGACCGCCCGGCCGGAAGCCCCCTCAGGGCCACCGCCCCCCACGGGGACGCCCAGGGCTCCAGACGCCAGCCCTGAGGTCGCCCGGAGACGGAGCCTCCCCGAGCCCATTCTCAGCCTCCGGCTTCTCATTCCACACCCAAAATGCTTCTGAAATTCTCAGCCGCCCGGTCGCCCACCCAGGGGCAAAACGGGAGGGGCCGGGGGCCGTTTCTCAAAGGGCCTGACCTGGATCTCGCCCCCCACAGAGGGCCAGCGGGCACCTGCAAGACGGGGGTTTTCTCCAGGGACCGGAGGCCGGAGCGGCCCGACCTGAGGGCTACGCGTCCGGAGCAGAGCGTGCAAGGAAGGCCCCGCCGCCCGCGGCCGCCACGCACAGCTCCTGAACCCTCTGGCCCCGTCTGAACCGAATGGACATTTGTTCGACAGCTGAAAAGGCCCCCACTCGCGGTCCTGCACCCCATCAGAGCGCGGCTCCGCGCAATCCCACAGTCACTGCGGGTAGTTATTAAATAAATATCTGTGTACAGCGGCGCCCACGCACACACAGGCACACCCGCGGCGGGCGGAGGGGCAGTTCATTATTGTAAAACGACTTAAGATCCTCGAATGAAAAGCACAATATAAATGCAAATCGTGATCATGATTAGCATAGAGGATATTTATTTATTTCCATAATGAGAACCTCAGATCAACAACCACGGGGAGGAAGGCGCGGCCGGCGGTGGAGCCCAGAAGCGAAAGCCCCAGGGGGGCGCCTCGTCCAGTGCGGCCGGGGCCGCTGGAGGAACGTCAGGCGAGAAAGAGCCCAGCGGGACGCGACACTTCACACGCACCGAGGTGGCCGCCGTGTCCAGAAAGTTCACCGGAAAAATACCGAAGGAAGCACGGGGGGCTGTGGGGCTGGGAATCGAGGGGGCCTCTGCGGAACGGGGTCACGGAGAGCTGACCCTTGTCACTCAGAAGAGCAGAATTAAAACAAGTCTCTACTTTTTTTTTATAGATTTATTTATTTATGCACACAGGAACTGGGGTGCAGGCCCAAGGTGTGAGGGGTGAGAGGACTCCCCAGAGACAGTGGGGAGCAGGACAGGCAGATCCACTGAATTACACTGCTGAGGGGAGCAGCGGGGAGACAGGAGGGTCTGCTGCGCCCTGTGGGAAGCTCCCTGGCCGGGGATCGAACTCGCGCTACAGTGGCTGCCGATAGCATCAGAGTGCTGAGACCTCAGCCCTGCGCCCCCAGGGAGGCCCCCAAGTGTCTACTTTTATATGGGCCGTTGAGGGTCCGAGTCTCAAGTTAAGAGAAGGTCCCCCTGGTCGTCACAACCTGACGGGGCTCTGGGGGCACAGAGGCAGGGAGGGGCCGGCCAGCTTGTCACGTCACAGAGCTGTCACTTCCCGCGCGGCCTCGGGCGAGTCACTTCGCCGTCTGGTCCTGCGTTTCCCGTGGCCGATGGCGCGTCCTGCACCGCTGTGGCTGCAGGCCTCGCCAGGGCTCTCCCGTTCAGCCCCTGGGCACGGCCGCCTCTGCAGACCGGCCGCCCTGGGCCCTCCCCTCGCGCCCCTGGGTCCGCGCGGTGCCGCCCGCTGGCTCCTTGTCCCCGGGGGCGCAGGCTCCCTGTCCGGCCGCGGGGTGATGGACGGCCCTCGCCGTGTGAGGCGGTCAGGGCGGCAGGGCTGGGGCGCCCCCTCCCCCCCTCGACAGCTTGAAGCCAGGTCCTTCATTTGCATTTACATGATCTCGCTGTGCAGCTTACGAGATCGAGAGATTTATTTGCTACTTAGCTTGATGTTTGATTACGCTCGGAGGAGGCTGCGCGCAAAGTGCAGGGACGCGGCGCCCTGAGCCCGCGCCTCGGGGGGCCGGTAACTCAGCTGCGGGTTAGCGGATGGGGGGAAGCAGCGCTTCGTAACAGACAGGCAGGAGAGCTAAAGGAGCAGACCCCAGGGCTTGGAATGAAAAAACAAAGAGCCCTAAAACTGGCTGGGTGTCGTCTGAGACCACCACCCGGAGGGCAGAGCTGGTGGCCCCAGGAGGAAACACCCAGGAGCATCTCCTCGGAGCAAGGTCAGAGGCTCCCCAAAAGAGGGGGCCTGAGGCACAGGGCGGGGATGCGGCCCCCTCCCCACCCCCGCTGCCTCCGCCCCGGAGCCGGTATGTCTGTGTCCATCGGGCTCTGCCTGCGAGGTCCCCACTTGGTCCTACCTGCACCCCAGTTTTCTACCCGCACCCCAGTGCCGCATGTGCAAAGAGGGAAGATGACAGGTCCCCTGGGCCCGTGGCTGACATCAGCCCCGCACACTGACCCAACAGGCCCGCGGAGTCTCCCTCGGGCGGCCGCTCTGACACGTGGGCATCTCCTGACAGGGACGTCCATCGCAGGCCGGACGCTGAAGCCGCTCCTCGGCCGAGTTCTTGGGGCGCTCTACCCGGCTCCACCAGGCTCCAGAATGTTCCGGAAAAGTCAGAGGGACTGAGAAAGCCAACACTGGGTTCTTGGGGATTTCAGGAGGGGACGCCCCAATTTCAACCACATAGTCCCAGAGAACTTCTGGGGCTGGTGGGGTGTTCTCTGTGCCCCGGTCATTCATGCATTACTGGTGGGAGGGGGCCCCCTGCTTGGCCAACCAGAAGCTACAGCTTTGGCCACACGTGGCTGGCAGGGCGCCCCCTTCAGGTCAGGAGGCGGCAGGACCAGCGCGTGTATGAGAATGGCCCTGTGATCAGAATCCTGGTTCTCCGTCCTCCTTGCTGTAGAGCGGGGTTCCTCAGCCTCAAATGGGAGGCCGAGAGTTCTTTGTTGTTGGAGTCAGGGACCACCCTGTGAGTTACAGGATGTTGGCAGCATCCCAGGATTCTGCCCGCCAGACGGCTGGACCCCTCCTGAGTCGTGGCATCTAACAGTGTCTCCAGACAAGGCCAAAAGCCCTCTGGGGGCTCAGTCATCCCCCAGCTGAGAACTACCGCTGCAGCGCGCTCTACAGCACGAACTTATCCACCTGTGATGGCCTCCTGGGTTGTCCCCGTCCTCGGCTGTCACAGTTGAGCCAACATGGCACTCTCAGATGTAACTGTGGGCAGACAGAGAGAACTCACTTCTGTTGGGTGCCCAGGAGGGAGCTGTTAGTTTACTGGTAGGCCTATGTCACAGATAATGATAAACACTCTTCCACTGGGTCTGTACCAGTTCATTCTACCGCCAGGCATATTCCACTTGTTCTACATCTTCTCCAATAACCTTGAGTTTTGACTTTGCATTTCTTCACATCTATGGGTCTTGGCCACTCGGATGCCTTCTTAATGAAGTACCAGTCAAGTCCTTTCCTCTTTGATCTATAGGAGTGTCTGCTTTTTTTCTTATTGATTTGTAGCAGCTCTTTATATATGATGGGTAAGATTTCTTGGCAGATAAAGGTATTGCAAATACTTTCCCTCGTTTTATGGACTCACAGATCTTCAGAGCTAGAGGCAATCTGGGCTTTCCCCAGCCAAACCCCCGGTGCATTTGACTGCTGTTACTTGTTCTATCATCTTTTCTGCAAGACAACTTCATAAGGGCAGGGCTATGGGTCTGCTTTGTTAACCTTAGAACTCCCTAGGGCTTGGTGCAGAGTAGGGGTAAAATAAATTATTTGTGGAATAAGAGTGAACCTCCCACTGGGACAATTTCTGCAGCCTAAGTCTTCCATGTGTGTCAGCAATCACTGATTCCCAGGCCAGCCTCTCCCAAAGCACAGAGATTGAGGCACCTGCCTGCTTCCCTGCACCCCCCAAGCCCCCTCAGCCCCCATAGGAGTGGCAGCCGGTTCCTGAGTCTGTCTGTCCTTCCTCTGCCAGCTGGAAGCCTGCCCACTTGCACCTGCCCTGGGGGAGGCGGGGCCTCTCCCGGAGAAGTCACATTTTAATTAACTTCCCCGGCAGTCACTGGAGAAGCCGGATCATTTTCATAAACAAATGAGGAGCCAGAGCTTTGTCTGCAGCTCAGAGTGAGTCGTGTAGAAGAAATTCAAGAAACCAGCAGAAGCCCCAGCCTGGGCTGGAACTCAGAACTCCGATTCTCCAGGAATTTGAGATGTGAACGAAGAGGGAGAAAAATGATCAGGCGCTGTGTAGAGGAGAGCGATGGGGTCCAGCTGGCCTTCCACTCACTCACCCCTGCGTAGGAGCCTCTCTTCTGCGCCCCGCCCGGGGACAAAGATGGGGATAAAGCCTGAGGGGGCGTATGGGAAATCTCGGTGTCTTCCACTCCATTTTGCTGTGATGTGTGTTTCTTTAATTAACCTTAAAACAAATAAGTAAAGACCAAGAGCCCAGCCTATGGGGGAAAGCAGATGTGAAACTGGTCCTCCTGCAATTAATGACTTAATTACGTTACTTTGCAGTTTTTTTAAGAGCTTGATCGAGAGCTGATTCATATGCCGTGCAATTCACCCATTTACAGCATGCAATTCAGTGGTTGTTAACATAGTCACAGAATTGCACTTCCATCACTGCAATCGATTTTGGAACATTTTCATTATCCCCCAAAGAAGCACCCCTCCCCTTAGCCATCATCCCCGGCCACCCCCCTCCCCTCCCACTTCCAGCCGCAGGCAGCCGCTAATCTACTTTCTGTCTCTACGGATTCGCCTATTTGAGACCCTTCAAGTCAACAGAGTCACGCACTATGCTGTCGTTCGTGGCCGCTGGATGCTCCCTCTGCACCATCTTGTCCAGACCCACAGCAGAGACACGCTGTGTAATTTTCAAAGTGCCCTGAAGGTGGCATTTGGGGCCTTATGTTGCCATATACTCAGGAAGTGTGGCAGGGCTGAGGGCAACCCAGGAAGGCTTCCTGGAGGAAGAGGTTTTTAAATCCTGGGCATTTATTGAGCACCTGTGGCCCGTGGGGGCTAGACGGAGCAGCAAGCAGCACCCCACCCGTCTCAGCGAGTCCACAGGCGGCACCAGGGAGCCCGTGGGATTCGCGGGTTAGCGGGTGGATCTGTGCGTAGGCTGCAGAGAGCCAACCTGGGTTCAAATCCCAGCTCTGCCACTTCCTTCTGTGGGGCCTGTGCCTCAGCTTCCTCATCTGAGAAGTGGGGACGGCAGTAGACCGGCCTCCCGGGGAGACAGTGAGGACTAAGTGCAGAGAAGCGTGAAGACCCGAGGGTCGTACGAGGAACGGCCAGAGCTCCGTGAGCACTCCCCGTGACGAGGCGGACACCCCCCCCGACCCTGCACACAGGACAGGCCTTGGACGGGGAGCCGCTCTCTAAAGCAGGCAGCGAGGCGTTTGATGAAGAGCTCCAGCGGGAGACCAGGGACGGGAAACCCAGATCTGGCCCGTGGGACGCTGCCTCCCTGGGCCTCAGTTTCCCTGTCCATCGAATGGGGGAATCGAGGTGACTTCATTCTGCAGACCCCCTGGGAGGGACAGAGGAGTCACCGAGACCTAGAGAGCAGAGCCTCCCAGCCCCGGGAGGGGGACAGCGGCCTTGTTACCCAGCCCCACCCTCGGGGGTGACTGGCGGAGGGCGCCATGTCCTCATCGGCGTCGGTGACTGTGGTTGGGTCGGTCCCGTGGGGGCACAGAGGGTCGGGGGGCGCCCCTTCGCCAGGGGTGGTTTCCGTGGGTGTGAACTGGGTCCCTCCACACACCTGCCAAGGGCATCACCTCCAGCTCTACCCAGGTGGCTTGGGCTGGACCCAGATGCAGCTGCTCAGTGAGGGGCACGAGCAGGGGGTGGGGGGACCCTCCTCGGGAGTGATGCACCCCCTCCTCCAGGCTCAGTCTGGCCACCCCTTGCTGGGGGCGCCTCGGGCCCCGCCCTCCTGCGCCCCTCAGCACCAGCTCACTCGTCAGCAATTTGGGGTCCGCTCAGGGAGGGCTCCGTGGCCCACTCCCCAAGATCCCCAAAGCCCCCCCACGCCCCAGGCCTGGGGCAAAGCCCCTCCGTGACCCCCGGGATTGGGTGTACTACAGGAGGGCCCGAGGGCCCACGGCTCACCTTTGCTCTGGCCCTTCTCCCACCAGGCTGAGCTCGGCAAGCCCCGGGAGAGAAGCTGCAGCCTGCCTGGGATTGACTTCAGCTACGGCCTCTACGTCAAGGGGCTAGACGGAGGGGTCCCGGAAGGTGGGTGCGCCAGAGCCCCAGGGGGCCGCGCTCTCAGCCTAGACTGCCCGCGGGCAGCTGGCCTCATTCCGGGGATGCGGGACTCTGGCGGAAACCCTGGGTCTTGTCTGGGGTGGGCGGGGGCGACCAGCAGGGTCAGGTCTGGGCAGCAGGGGATAGCAAGGGCCCGGCCAGGGCGGAGCCTCGTCCTCCAGGCGAGAGACTGTGCTCTGCCGTGTGAGCTGCCAGCCCGGGACACACTCAGGACCGGCCCAAAGGGGTCCAGGCCACTTCTGTGAAGGCCTCAGGCGCCCTCTGGAACGTCCGGGATTCCCGTCCCTCCCTTTCCGGGGGCCACGCCCGGCGGCCACACGGCAGACTCCGGGTTAAGGGGAAGAGACAGGACCCTGTCCCCACCTCTGCCCAGTCAGAGGCCATCATGCCCGCTGACCGCGCGCTGCGGCCGTCTCTCCCGCCCAGCCATCGGCCACTGGGATGTGTTTAAGCAGCAGCCCACCTGCCCCCACGAGCTGACCCGGAACTACATCGTCATGAACCGCGGGGCAGTGAAGGCCGGCCTGGTGACCGCCCGCGAGGCCCTGCTCTACCGCCAGTTCAACGACATCCGCATCAGTGACCAGGATGACCGGCGCCTCAAGAAGGAGCCCCCCTTCGTCCCCCCAAACATAACGTTCGGGGTGCCGGCACGGTAAGGAGGGGGCTCGCGGAGACTGAAAGAGCAACGAACGTGGGAGGGTGACTCCTGACCCCAGGGAGGGCGAGCGGCCCAGGCCTGGCCAGCGGCACATTCCTCAGAGCTTGGGGTACAGTGACCGGCTCAGGCGTGGGTGACACTCTAGGAAAGTCTGTCGTCAGATCTCAACTCACGCTGCCTGGATTTTTTTCAAATGGGAATTTATTGGCTTATGTGATTGAAAAGCCCAGGGGTCGAGCTTCAGGCATAGCTGGATCTAGGTGACCAGGCCGCGCCATCTGCATTTGGTCTGTGTCTCCATGTCTGCGCTGTGCTCCCCACAAGGCTCCCCACTGGCTTCATCCTCACAAGTTTCTTCCTCACGTGGCAAAACAGCCAGGAGCAGGTCTGTTCTTATGTGCCAGTCTCTGGGTGACCCCAGCGACCCCGTTCGTGGACACTACGGAAGCCCTGAGATGAAGCTTCCCGGGTCCAGCGTCCACGGGCCAGCTGCATGAGCAGGGCGTACGACGCACAAACTGGCCTGTCCTGGGTCGCTCGCCTGCTGCCCTTGAGCCAACACTGAGGCCGGGGGATTCTGAAGCCCTGAGTGGGCTTCGGACACAGCAGGTAAGAACGGCGGGTGTCCACCGCGGGCCCGTGCAGCCGCACGCAGCACAGCATGACGGACAGCACAAGAATCACTGGTGTCGGCACGAAACACGGGACGCGGCTCGCCCTCGGCCGGCGACTGGACTCTCCGGCCGCCCGAGCCCCATCTGGACACTGGCCGGGAAGCCGTGGCCCAGCCGCCTGCCTCCGCGCCACCGGCCGTCCACCCCACGGCCCGCCCGCCCCCTGGCCCCTGTGCCCCGCCAGCGCCTTCCTGTAGATTCGCCATACTTTGGGTTTTTTCCGGTGGTTCCTTATTTTTCCCTAATCATTTTTTCACTGTGGTAAAACACAGGGAACGTAAGACTGACCATCTGAGCGTCCAGCGGCGGGCGCTGACACTGTCTCCCACATATCGTCCGGCGGGTCTCGCCCCTCAGCGGCCCTGACGCCGCCCGTGGGGGGCCTGACTGCACGAGGAGCCCTACCTGGAGGGTCACCTGCCCCTTCGTTCCGCTGATGCACCCACGCTAGGTCTTTGCCAGTGGCCCGGGGTGCAGGGGAATGAGGCCCCACTGCGCATCAGATCGTTGGACGAACCCAAGTCAACACCCGCGTCTCGGGGGAGCACCCTGGCCGCAGCTTCCTGGGCTCCCAGGCCCGGCAGCCCCGTCCCCAGGGCGTTCCTCACCTGCAAAGACGTTCTGGCAGGAGCAGATTTCTGGGACTCTCAGGGCTGCCGGTCTGGACGTCAGTCTCGCCCTGCCGTCATCAGAACCGAGCAGCAGGGGGCAGGGCTACCCCAGCCCAGGCAGGGCGAGAGTCCCCCATTGCCCAGGTGCACGTGACCTCTTTCCTCTGGAACTGGCCTGGACTCTCCACGCGGTGCTTCTTAGAAGCCTGATCGGTCGGCGCACACAGGACGTCACCAAGCACCTGGTTCGAGCCCTCACGTCCAACAGGAGAATAGAAGCTCAGAGAGGTAAAGGAACTCGCCCAAGGTCACCCAGCGAGTGTGAGCAGACCGTCCGTGCTCCCTCCCAGGCCGCCTCCCGAGTGGTGTGGACACCGTCTCAGGCCCGCGGCTGCCTTCCCCCGTTCGGCGGAAAAGCTGCAGTCAGGGGGGCGCAGAAAGGTCATCCATTATCATCTGGATTTCAATATAAAATCTCAAATTGCTCTAAAACCCAGTGGCTACAATTCCAGGGACAGGACGTGATGGAGTGCCCGCTCGATCTGCTGTGATGGTAAATGGGCTTTGCATATGCAAATTGAATGGATTTTAAAATGGTATTTAATGACAATTTTCGTCGCAGACGTTAACATTAATTGCACAAAAATGAAAATGCTGCATTAGGTTGCTGTTAGCAGCAAATATCGTGGCCATAAAGCTTTATCTTTATCAGCAGCGGCCGCTCGGATGTCACAGGGAAGCCCAGGAAATGGCGAGCGGGGGGGCTTTTATGGCCCAGAGACATCCCCCAAAGCAGGCCCAAATCAGCATCAATTTCGCTTTATTTCTTCGTAAATGGAGGTTAAGTGGCTGCTGGAAAAGCTTTTACTGAGAAGCCCCGCCAGCTCACGGGAGCCCCGCACCCACGGGCGGCGGGGCGGGAATCACCCCTCCGTAATGGGGCTATTACTTTAAAGTTGTGGGCCAGGCCCATCCTCGACTCGCCCGCAACTATTTATTTCTTTACTTTAAAAGCAACAAACCCGATTGTACCCGACCGCCCGTGTGCCTGGGCTGAACTGGCCCAGCAAGCACACGAACAACGCCGCAAGCAAACCGCGTGGACCAGCAACCACGCGTGCTAAGAGGCAAGGCCCCAGCACAGGGCGACAGGCGGGAGGCCCCTCCAAGCCGGGGTGTCGGGGTGCGGCCTGCCGGAAAGAGAATTCTGGCCACGGCGCAATCTCCACCCCGCACCCAACCCTCTCGCCCGTTGCACATTTTACCGAGGGACAAAATAAAGAGCAGGCGAGGGGCAGAGCCCCCTGAGCCCCCCAACACCAGGAGGGGGGCAGACCTGGGCGGCCGTGAGAAAAAGTAACCTTTCGCATGGGTCCCCGGCGAGGCCAAGGGGGCGGCCCGGCCTGCTCCCCAGCCCGCCGGGAACGGCCAGCACCGCGGCCAGTTCCTGCCCAGTCTGGCTCCTCTCGTTTCCCTTCTTCCGTTCCGGCAGGCTCCGAGCGGGCAGCCTCGGTGTAGCCGGTCATCGCGACCCCTCGGCCACCTCTCTGTCCTCCGCAGAGCTGGCCCCAGGGAGGCTGCCGCGGCTGAGCTCGGGCGTTCTGCGCGGTCGCTGATCTTAACCCCAAGCTGGTGAGGCGGGAACCGTCCTGCTCAGTTCACAGGCCAGGAAAGGGGGGTACGAGCCCTGCCCCATTTGCGCCCGGGGTGCAGGCCACGTGTCCCCCCCGCCCCCCGCCACGCTCTCCCTCCACCGGCCGCCGCGGCGTCTGGGACGAGTCTGCAGTTCCCGCTACGGGCATGCGGGGCCACGGCCCGACCCCACAGCGTGCGATGGCCGGGGCCGACAGCGGCGTGTCGGGGCCAGAGCCGTGGCTGTTACAGGGGCGCTGAGCCACCGACGCTCTTGAAGAAGCGTCTGCAGACGGCGCCCTCCGCGCTGCCTCGCCGCGGCTGTCTCACCGGGGCGGCGCCGCCGGTCACGGGGCAGGGTCGCAGCGAGCTGGGCAGCAGCGGGCTCTGGCAGGTCTGGGTGCCCGGGGCCTCGTGCCGCCCGCGGGGCCAGGAGGGGGCCAGGAGGCAGGCGGGGGCACCATCGCCCCATCACTGAGCAGACAGCCCCGGGGGCCAGGTCTGCCTCAGGGCAGCTGGAGGTGGGCGCCCCCTCGAATCAGCGGTGGCCGCACGTGGCGCTGTCCTGAGCGCCGGGCCCGGCCTCTGCAGGACCCTGAGCGGCAGCTCCCGTCCCACCGCGTGGAAGAAGGGACGGGGGGTGGGGTCAGAGGCGGCCGCTGGCCCTGGCTCCCTGGCAGTTTGGCCTGAGCACTGACCTGTGTCCCGCACAGACACAGGACGGAGGGGACACGGTCAGAGATGTTCCCCAAGATTCTCCTGCACGCGAGGAGGGCAGAGGCAGAATACGTGCTGGGTCAGGCCCTCGTGTCTGCAGTTTCCATAAAGCTTTAAACCTAATCACCAGAAGGCGCTTCCCTTGGGGTGTGTCCCTCCCGACACCGTCAGCGGCTCCCGCTTCCTGATGACCAGACTCCTCGGTGGGGTCCCCCCACATACAGAATGCTCCTGCTTTTGTCTTCAGCCCCCCAGCCCCACCCCAGGTCCCGGTGCCTTTGCTCAGTAAATATTTCGGATCAAACGCGTGAAGAAACCCACGTTAGAATGTGGCTATGAAAACAGCAGCAACCAGCAACTTTAGTAGACGCTTAGGTCACCCCCCAATTAGTGCAGCCCAGACCCCTATCCCGGGGCTCAGAGCCTCAGGCTGTGGAAAAGCAGCAGCTCGCGACGAGACGGCAGGACCCGCAGCCCGTCCCCGCCCGCGGCCACCCACCTGACCGCCCGACGACCAGATGCATCATCGGCCCGACACTGACAAATGTGAGGGATGGAGGAAATTTTACAGGCTGTTAAAAAATGTTTGCTGCCTGACAGGTTTTTTGAATCCCTCTGCCAAGCTGATTTATTTTACAAATTTACAAGGGGCCCATTGATCACTCCGGGTTATTTTGTTTCTCCTGGAGCCGACGGCCCGAATCCAAGCCACCCACCCAAACTCCTGTAGAACAACAAGCCCCTTCCCAGGCAGGCGTCCCAGGGACCCGAGACAGTTTCAGAACCTGGAGACCCACGGCAGGTGTGTCCAGCAGCGGGAGTGGAGGCGGGTTTGGATGGGGCTGACCACCAGGGGGAGTCTGAGGATCTCGCAGAGACCCCCAAGCCTGGAAACCAGCCTGAGACTGCTCTCCCCACCTGCCCCATAGCTGGACCCCAACCACAGCTACAGAGGGCTCTGCTTGGTGCCATCTCTTGCTGCTGGACACTCCCAGTGGGCAGGCACATGTTCTTTTTGTCCATCCCTATACCATCCCTATACCATCCCTATACTGGCACACAGTAGGCACTCAATAAATAGATGCTGAGCAGAAATGTGGTCCAGGGTCTGTGAAGAGTTTGAGACAGTTCTGGGAAGTGAAGACACAGTCAATTTGAGTCCTAAAGAACAGTCCTGAGTCACGGAGCAAACTCTGCTGTGTTCTTTCCTGGTTGATGTTATGAATCAGCATCATGCTGCCTCAATGAGTGAATATGTTTCTTGACCACATTAATAGAAGTAGCAAGTCCAGAACAAAGGAGGTGACCTTTCTGCTCTAGTCTGCTGCTCAAGCCTTACTTGTCACATCAAGTTAAAATACACAAGGCAACATACCTTCAGGGGAAGAGCCATACACAGGAAAGTGGTGGTAAGAGAGAGGAGTGAGACTGTATGTACAAAGAACACTGTAAGAATAAAAATCTCAATGACATTCTTCAAAGAAATAGAACAAATATTGATGAAATTCATACGTAACCACAAAAAACCTCGAATAGCCAAAGCTCTCCTGACTAAAAAGAAAGAAAATGGAGGGATTACACTCCCAGGTTTCAAACTATACTACAAAGCCATAATAATTAAAACAGCATGGTACTGGAACCAAACCAGAAGTACAGACCAATGGAATCGAATAGAAAACCCAGAAACAAAGAACACGGTAAGAGATGAGGTCTCCGAGCTGGATAAGAAACGAAGCCCTGCTATGAAGACAATGAGGGGCTTGGCTCTCAGGGGCTTCAGAGGGCAACATGAGGGCTAGTGTGTGCCTCTAGGGGCAGTCCTCCTAGCCAGCATCAAGAGCCCTCACCAGTGGCCGACAGGTGCCTACTGAACACTTCGCCTGCATCGTCTCATTAAACCCTCACAACTGTACTGAGCAGGCACCACCCCCTTCTAGATGGGGAGCTGGAGGCTCAGGGGTTCACTAGCCCAGGTGCCAGGATTTGGGGCACATCTTCCTGCCAGGACCTGCAGGCTACACACTTCGGCAGAGCCGGGCTCCGCACAGAAGTCACTGCTTACCCCAAACCCCATCCAGGAGGGTCCTGCTGTCGGGCAGCTACGAGCAGCACAGCCCCCGAGAGTGGCGAGGGTCACCCTCGCCACAGCCCCCAGTCACCCACAGGAGACTGAGGCACGAGAATTATGCCCCTTAGCAAGAGGTCACCGGTGAGAAGGGCAAGCTCAAGACCCCCACGCTTGCCAGCTGCACCCCAAACCCGTACCTCCCTGCCCAGCCGGGGCTCCCCTGCTGGACTCGGGGACATCAGGTCTGTCCCTCCTCCTCAGAGCCAGGCTGCTTCCTCGGACCTGGATCTGGAGTTGGTTAAAAGCTGGAAGACGTGTCTGGGGGAGGCCGGGGAAAGGCCCCATCTTCTGCCCTTCCCAGCAAGCCCCGTTCTCTGGGACCCCCAGCTGGCTGCCCCCGCTCCCCTACCACCCAACTCCCCAAACTCCCGCTTGCTCCTTCCTCCCGGGCGGCTTTGTTGTCAGAGCCAGGAAGGAGACATTTTTCATGTTCTGCTTTTCTCCCTCTCGGCTCTCCTGCGGCCCAGACAGAGATTTATTCCCGGCCGGGGCTCGCGGCTCTCGGAGCAGGGAGGACTCAGGCCGCGCTGATGGGCCCATAATGGATAGGGCCGCCGCTCCCCCGGGGCCTGTCCCGCCCGAACCCCATCCATCAGAAGCGGCTGGGTGCCAGGGTCAGCGCTAACGAGGCTGCTCCCGCACCCCTCGGGGCCTCCCAGCCACAGCCGCAGGCCGCGGCTCTGCTTTTGATTTTCCAGAGCTGGGCCCTGCCCACGTGGGGGGCAAAGCGTGGGGAGTGGGCTTGGAGCCTTCCTCCTGCCTCTGCAGCCCCCAGTCTCCACGCAGCCAGAGGGTGTGGGGTGCAGCGGTTCTGCGGCTCCATGGCTCGGAGCTGGGAAGAGCTGGCAGTGGCTGGGGCTAGCCGGCACCCTGGGTGCCCGGGGGAGCCAGGCGTCAAGCCCCATGCAGCCCCCAGGCCCCCCAGGTCCTGAAGCCTCATGGCACCCAGCCCCCCAAGGCCCCAAAGCCTCACAGTACCCAGCCCTCCAAGGCCCCACAGCCATGCAGCACCCACAAGCGAAATCATTCCCAGCCAGGGCCCTTTGTGCTCAGCCCGGAGAGGTGCAGGCAGGACCCGGCTCAGCCCCCGTGCTGATGGCAGCCAGGCCAGTGGGAGGGGGCTGGCCTTTCCTGCCGGACACCCAGCGCCCAGCGTCTGCTTGGTCAACAGCGACGCTGGCGTCGGACTCTTCCGCTCCGTGGGGCAGGCATGGCGAGGGGCCCTCACGTGACCGCCGGTGGCAACTCATCCCTGCTTTACAGATGAGGAAACCGAGGCCCAGACACGCTTGTCCTCGAGCAAGAGGCCGGAAAGAGGTTGTGCTGGGATTTGACGTCCAAGGCCACATCGGGGCCCCCATCCCGGGCTCTGCTCGCCCAGTGCCCGCTGGGCTGGGCACGATGCTGGGGTGGAGAGAGATAAGGCAGGAACGATGGCCAGAACAGCAAGAGGCTGCTGGGCAGCAGCGGGGGCGGGCCAGGGCACAGGGAGATGGCGTCGGCGATCTCCGGCCCCGCGGCGCAGGAGGCTGGTGCTCCCGGAGCGCCTGGCGACGGCAGGAGGGCCCAGAGCCGCCTCTCTTAGAGTCACCTCTCGGACACTGGCTTCCAGCAAAACATGGAAGGGAAGCGCCACTCCCCTGGGCTAGGGCCCCAGACGAGGGCTGGGCTCGGGCGAGCCTCCGGCCAGAGACGTCATCAACTTAGAGGAAGCCTCAGCGCTTCCGGTCAGAAACCGTCTTTGGTCCCATTGTTCATTTTCCAACCCGCTCCTTCCGGCTCAGGGTCGGGGCTCTCCAGGCCTCTCTGGACACGCGGCCCCTCCAGGGCCGGGCGCGTCACATCCCACGCTCTCCTGGACTGGGACAGTGGAGACACGCCAGCCCCTCCTGCGCTCATCTCCGGATGGGGAGTCCCTGGGGGAGCCCATGAGATGGGGGGTGACCCCACAGACAGTGGCCCCGCTGGGAATAGTCGGTTTCCCCTCATCCTCGTAACGAAACAATGCTGCACAACATGACTTACCCGAGGACCGGCGCCACCAACAGCCCCTCCCGGCCACAGGCAGCGGCGGGGCCGGTGCTCCCTATGCCACGCAGGGCTGGTGCTCCCTGGGGCAGGCGGGACCGGTGCTCCCTGGGCAGGCAGGGCTGGTGCCCCCAGGGGCAGGCGGGGCCAGTGCTCCCTATGCCACGCAGGGCTGGTGCTCCCTGGGGCAGGCGAGGCCGGTGCTCCCTATGCCACGCAGGGCTGGTGCTCCCTGGGGCAGGCGAGGCCGGTGCTCCCTGGGCAGGCAGGGCTGGTGCTCCCTGGGGCGGGCGGGGCTGGTGCTCCCTGGGGCGGGCTCACGGCCCCAAGTGCCAGCTCTTTTCCTGGCGCTGCTGTGACAAATGACTGCGAACTTGGTGGTTTAAGCAAGAGCGTTTACTCTCATCATCTGCAGCCCAGAAGTCCAAAATCAAGGTGTCCCTGTCGCCGTCCTCCCAGGCTCAAGGGGACCCCTCCCGGTGGCCCCAGGCAGTCCCTGGTGGTGGCCACCTCACTCTCGCCTCGGGCCCAGGCCTCTGCCTCATGTCCGAGTCTCCCCTTTTGTGCCTCGTAAAGACGAGTGTCGGGAAAGCGGGTCCCGAGGGCCCCCCGACCCGGCAGAGCCTCCTTCCCAAATGAGCATCCTTCACTGGGGTGGAGGTTGGACCCAGGACGCATCTTTTCGGGGCCCCCCGTTCACCCTCCTCCAATCGCCACGCCTCCGATAGGGACGCCCCGCCTCTCAGGCACCGCTGGGTTTTGAGCGCACGCCCTTGGGATGGCGTCTCCCAGCACAGAGCCCCGAGCCAGGCTCCTCGTGCCTGCCCTGTCTTGGTGAGAGACGCGAAAGTGGTTCGTAACCCCAGACATCCCAATCACGGGGAGACAGGCGTGACGGCTGCCTGAGGAGCGGCGTCCTGCCGTCCCTTCCCGGCACTTCCTGGGCAACGCCCCAACACGCGGAGCAGCTCAGGCGCTGCCCCAGACCCACCGCTGTCCGGCGTCGCATCGGGCGGCCTTCCGACCCCCGCGTTCCGAGATCCCCGCGAAGGAAGCAGAGTGACAGGCCCCGCTCCCAGGCGCGCCCGCCCTCGGTGCCCAGGACCGTCCTGGGGCCGGATCACGCCCGCGCGGCTCCCACGGCCCAGTGGCGGGCACTGCCCAGGGCGGGTCCCTCCCGGCCGGCTTGGCCCCACTTCTCCCGCCGCCCACCTCGCCCACCCAGTGCCGTGAGAATCGTCCACCTGGCGTCTCCGGTCCTGTCGCTGGGCACCTGGGACAGAGGTGCCTTTGGGGGTCCAGGTGTCCGAGCGGGCTGCTGGCTGCGTGGGGCCTCCTTGGTGTGCCCAGCCGACCCGACGGCCCCCTGCGGCCCCGGGCGGGGACGCCCACCTGCCTGGGATGCGGGTCCCCTGCCCCGGAGATTCCGGAGGGCTGGAGGACGCTGCCTCCTCGGCCACGTCTGCTCGGCCCCCTTGAGCCTTTTCGCTCCGGAGGGCTCAGCCAGGCCGGCGTGCGGGTGGCCGGGCTCACGCGGCAGCGTTCGGGGAGGGGAGTTCCGGCACCGGTGCTCCAGGCTGGAGGGGCTCCCTGAGGGCCAGCGGCCGCTGGGCAGGGTGGGGGAACGGCAAGCTGAAGCCGCCCTCGTGAAAAACGCTGGCAAATTGCCAAGGACCCCTCGACGAACTCTGCAGGCAGGAGCTCTGCTCACCAAGCCACCCTCTCCGCCCCCGGCGTCCACGTGGGCACCGCAATCGCGAAATCACCAGGAGCCCAGGGCTCCTCGCCTGGCCAGCTCTCAGAGCCCTGCCAGGGAGCCTCGGCCTCGGGCGCCACCCCTGCCCCGCGGGGCCCTCTGGACGAAGGGGAGCGATTAAGAGAGAGCTGGGGTAGCAGGGGTCAGAGATGAAGGGCTGCGGCTGCACCTGGGGTCGGGGCTGGCCCACCAGCCTACCCCAGCGAGAGGGGCTCGTGGTTGCCAGGCTGGGGGCGCTTGGCTTGGAAAAGCCTCGGAGCTGTGACCCCGAAGGGTGTGGGCAGGAAGCCCCCCTTAGGGGAGTTGCAGGTGCCAGGGCCTCTGTCTGGGCGCCTCGAGGCAGGGTGCCTGGGGCGGGGTCCAGGCACCTCCACTTTTAATGAATCCTCTGGGGGACCCCCGAAGCCGCGCCATGATGCAGCGCTGGTCCACAGGAGGAGGCCCCGTCCCCCTGCGGGCCCCGTGCACACCCGCCTCCAGGAGCCCCTCGTCCACACGCACACCCCAAATTCAAAGTTGCACGGCTGTGCTGGTGTCCAGAGGACGATAACCCAGGCTGGATTTCTTCTATTTTTCCTTATTTGAACACAGACACTTTCATGGGTGCCCAGGAGGGTCTTGGGGTCTGGGCAGCAGCCTCCCGAGCCTGATGGACAGGCTGGCCCTGGTTTGTCCCTTTGGGCCTCGTCGCTGCCTTCCTCCTGCCCTTCCGGTGCCTCCTTACAGGGGGGAGCGGAGACGGAGGCAGCGGAAGACCCCAGCCCCCGGCCCGCGTCCAGGGGCAGCTCCACGGCCCCGTTCGCCCCGCGAGAGGGATCGCCGCCGCTAAGGCAGGAAGCGCCGCCACCTGCAAGGGCGTGGGCGGTCTAGAGGGAATTACACTCGGCGGGAAGAGCCGGAGGGAGAAAGACAAGCGCCGGATGACCTCACGTGCGTGTAGCGAAAACCACCCAGCGACGGACTGAATGAGAAGAGAAAAGAAAAAGTGCAACGCGACTCGGGCTCCAGCGGAGAGGCTGCGGCGCCCCGGGCCTGCAGGGCAGAGAGGCGAGCCTGTCCGAAGCCCCAGGCCCTGGGGACGTGGGAGCCCCCCGCGTCCTGGAGTGCAGGGCTGGGTGCCGGGGGGGCAGGGGGCTCCCCTCCAGTGGGTGGGGGGCTTGTGGGGCCTCTGTGGCTGATGCCCCCGCTGGGTGCCCCTCGCCGGTTCGGCTCTGATTTAGAACCGCCCTCCAGCCTTCTCCGTGCCCCCAGGCAGACCCTGCAGGGTCCTCGGCGTCCAGCCCAGGAGGAGACCAGGCCCTTGCCGGGGCCACCCGCCCCTGGGAGCGCAGACCGCTGGCATCTGGGAGCTGGATTTTAATTTCATTTTAACAAAACAGCTGTCTCCGCTGGAAGAAGCATCAAGCGCCAAATAAGGACCCGTCTAGAGCGGAACCGCCTCGAACAGACCTCCGCGCTGTCATTGATTTTCCGGGAAGAAAAAAATCGCCTCTGGCTACCAAACCGAATTAGCAGTCACTGATGACCAATTATTCCAGCCCGCTGCGAGCGGAGGGCCGCGCTAAAACCCGGTTTGTCAGACCCAAGGCTTCCTTCTCAAACACCTTTCAACAAACGTGTGCCCAGAGTCCCTCAGAAGGTTCCCGCAGCCGCCTCTCTTCCGCCAAGTTCTCCAGCTCCACGAAGTTTTAATGAGCAGCGGAGATGAAGACGGGCCGCGCCGGCACTGGCAGCGAGGAGCTGCCCGCAGATCAGAGCTGTCAGCCCCCGCGGCCTGGTGTCTGCATGTGAGCGCTCCCTCCCGCCGTGCCCCGTCCCCCCATGTCCCCTCCTCGTCCCCTCCCGGTCCAGGCCGTCACCGGGATGCCCCCGGGTCTGCCCCGCCATCGCCAAGCAGCCGAGATGGATTTGGAGAAGGAGTCTGCAGTTTCTGGCAGGCCTGCCCTGCGAGGAAGCCGGTTTCCTTCACTCTCCCTCCCTGTTATTAGCCTGAGTTTTGACGGTTTGTCGCCAGCTGGGCCGAAGGGGAGGGGCCCCGCCAGGAGACTCCTGCCAGGTCGTCGGGAATGACGGCCCGCGTTCTGGGCGGCAGCCTTGCCACCGCGGGCGTGTGCCGTGACGTCGCTCAGAGCAGCGGGCGGGCGCCCGGGAGAAGCTGGTGGCCTCCACGTGGGGGGCTGAGGCCCAGATGGGCCACCGGGGCAGGACCACGCAGCCTCTCTGGGCAGAGGAGCCGCGGGGGAGTAGCCCCGGGAGCAGAGAGGGAACACCAGCGTCTGGAGCGACAGGGCCAGCGAGGGGCGGGTGCCCAGACAAACCCGGACAGAGATGCGGGCCCCCCAGTCTGCTGGGGGCTTTGGGGTCACCAAGCACACAGGAGCGAGCGCCTTGAGTGCCAGAAAACCTGGAGTAGAGGCCAGACCCTGGCACCCGCTGCTCCCTGGCTGCGGGCAGATTGTGGGCCAACTCCCGTGTCGGAAGGTCAAGGGTCGAGGGGAAGGGCCGGGGCACCCTGACGCCTGGCCTGGGCACCTGAGCCCATCATCACCCCTAGCATGGCCACGGGGCACCGGCCGAGCCACACCCCCTCTCAGACTTGGTGTTCTATGTTTTGCTTTTTGTGCGTCAGTAGAGGCACGTAAAACCCGTATGTGGCCTGGGCAGAGTCGGCCCCCTCCCACAGGACCGGAGGCGGCCTCCTTCCGTCTCCCCCCGCCCCCATCCGTTCACACTGCGTCAGGTGTATCCACACCTGTGCCAGGTGTGCGTGCCGTTTTCTTACATGGCAGCTCTCGAATAACGTCTTTTTCGTCAGCGACGCCTTATTGCAACATCGGCGAGAAAAATGATCTGGGCCTAGTGGAGGCAAACGGCCCTCGGGGACCGGTGTTGGGGCACGTCTGCATTAAAGGCCCCGTTTCCAAGACCCCGTGGACGACGTTAAGCGGAGACTTGCCGTCCCTGACGGTGTCTCGGGCCTCCCCAGGTCAGCGCGCGCGGCCTGCAACGTTAACACTTTGTGGGCTGCTCACGTGTTAGTGCGTGTTTTTGTCACCAGTCTCAGGTGGCCGCTCACGTATTCATACGTGTCCATCTAGTTTCTGGTGTTTCACGCCACGGTGGATTTATTTGGAACTATTAGGAGCTATTTCTTTGATCGTACTCAGTCTAGAAGCTTTACACGTTGTTTTGGTGAAGGTATAAGGTGTTTTATGAGAGACAGTACAGTTTTTTTAATATCCAGTAGTTCGGGAGTTGTGTGTGTTTTATTGAATGCTTCTACCGTTCATGCAGTGGCACAGAAAATGGCCGGCCCCGAGGGCTGGTGAATTGAAAGGGCTCCGGCACACAAAGTGTTAACAGTTAACTAACAACGCAGGGGCCCCCACGCACCACAGTGGGCCTGGGGATTCGGAACACCTGCTTTGTCTCTCTCCAGCGTGACGCCCTGGGCCCTGTGGCCTCTCGGTCCCCTTCCGGTGACAAGACACCACGTCACAGCAGTAGTTCTCACGGCTGGGCCACGGGGCTGTCGCGCGTCAGCCCGCGCCAGGGGTCTCTCTCTTCCCGGCTGGAGGCCCGGCTGGAGGCCGGGCTGAGCTGCATCTGAGCGGTTCTGCATCGCCTCCCCGGCCCCCAGCTCGCGCCCGAGCAGGACGCTCTCATCGGTGCCCTTGCACATGCACCTACAAGAGACTGAGAGTCGTGGATAAAGATCCTCCTGGGTTCGCTTTGGGAAGCACAAAATGATCTGGGAAGCTTTTTATCAGAAGTTCTGGAAAGGTCTGGAATACTGAAGACAGCAACGCGAGGAAGCTCATGGGCCCAAGCCCCGGGCTGGTCTCTGGGCCTCCAGGTTTTGTGGGGCCTGCAGTTAATTCTAGTTTGGGGGCTCTCTTTAAGAAAAAAGACTCAATCACGAATACAAATTCAGGCACAAAACTGAAGACGAATTAGGATAGAAAAGGAATCAGGATTCATGACAAGCTGAAGACATTAATGAGCCACAGACACCCAGAAAAACAACACACTTTGAAACATCAACCACCTGCCACGCACCACCATAATCACGTCTCCCTGCAGTCCTGGGCTGTGCTGACTTTTAGGATCCCTCTGTTTGGTGATTGTAATTTTGTAGTATTTTTCCATAATGGAGAAGACCATTTTGGTCTTTCCCCTAGCCTGCTTGATTGCACTGAAGACCCATTTTGCTTTGGGATAACTGAAGATTCACAGGAAGTCAGAGCCGGGGAGGCCCTGTACATACCCTTCACCACATTTCCCCAGTGATAAAATAAGCCAAACCACAGCGCAGGAGCAGAATTTAAAAGTGGCCGCTAAGTGGAGCACGGCGTCGGGGCTCCTGGGCCGCCGCCACTCGGGTGCACGCGTGAGGGACATTCGATCCTGTGCGATTCGTCACGCGTGTAGATCTGTGGGACGCAACTCAGACCTGCTCTGTCCCCTCCACGTTCTCCCTCCACTCACCCTGGAGTCACCCCTCTCCCCACCATTCCCTGATCCCTGAAAAATTCCAGGACGTTGTCCACGTGGGCTCAAACGGTACGTGGCCTCCTGGGACTGCCCTTCTCATTCAGCCCAGCGACCCTGAGACCCGCCCAGCTCACGTGTGTGCCAACAGCCCTCGCTTTCCGCCGCTGAGCCGCAACCCACGCCCAGATGCACCAAGCTCGCTGTTCGTTCCCCCTGAGGACACACTGGCCGCCCCCCGTTTGGGTCATTATGGACAGAGCTGCCGTAGACACTGCGAGTGGGCTCTGGAGTGGACCTAAGTTCCCAGTTCTCCGAGCGAAGTGCCCAGGAGCACCGATGCTGGGTGGGAATTGTAAGTGACTATTTAGGGTTTACTTGTCACTTAACACTTTGTGTTCCGCTCACGTATTAGTACGTGTTTTTGTCACCAGTATCAGGTGGCCGCTCACGTATTCATACGTGTTCATCCAGTCTCCGGGTTTTCAAGCCATGGTGGACTTATTTGGAATTATTAGGAGCTATTTCTTTGATCATACTCAGTCTAAAGAAGCTTTACACATTGTTTTGGTGAAAGTGTAAGGTGTTTTATGAGAGATATGACTTTTTTTAATATCCAGTCGTTCAGGAGTTGTGTGTGGTTTTTTTTGTTTTTTTTTAAAGATTTATTTTTTATTTATACATACAAGCTGGGGTACAGGCCAGAGGCGTGGGGCGGCGAAAGGGCTCACCAGAGGCAGAGCGGGGAGCAGAACAGGCAGATCAGAAACACACTGCTGAGGGGAGCAGCGGGCGAGGCAGGAGAGGTCTGCCAGACCATGTGGGATTCTCCCCGGCCGGGCGTCGAACTCGCATCGCCGCTGCCGACAGCTCCACAGCGCAGCGCTCAACCGCTGCGCCACCGGGGAGGCCCAGTTGTGTGTGTTTTACTGAACGCTTCTACCTTCATGTGGTGGCACAGAAAATGGCCGGCCCCAAGGGCTGTAAATTTAAAGGGCACCGGCACACAAAGTGTTAGCAAAGGGCAGGCGTCCTGAGGTCACCGGTGTGAGGCCCGTCCCCACCCCTTGCCAGCCTCTGGACGTGGCACGTGCCCTGTGCTTGCTGTGCGGGGGCGCTGCCCGCTGCCCACTGCCCCAGGGACTGGCTCGCCTCCTTGACCCAACGTCTCCTCGCGCCTTTTGCCCAATTCCTGATCAAGTTCTCGGTGTGTTCTGCTTGTTCGCCTCTCAGCATGGCGTCTGAGAGCTCCTCGCCGCGCGAGATGCGAGCGCTTTGCCAGCTGCGAGGCGGCAAGTGTCCCCATCCCTGGCTGGCTCTTCATCGCGTCCAGAGCCTCTTTCAGAGAGCGCGCGCTGGGTGTTGAGGAAGCCGGGTCGGTCCGTCCGCCTCAGCGCCGCGCTCCTGCCGCGGATGAGGGCGCATCGGCTGGCCCAGGCTGTGCTCTAAAAGGCCTAAAGTTTTACATTGAAATCTACGATCGACTTAATTCACATCCACTGGGTGAGGTTTAGGTGGAGAAGGGCTTGGGGAGGGCTTTGCTTTGCCAGTGACGTGCGATTGTTTGGCGCTGTTGTTGAGAGACTGCTGAGCTGCCGTTTCCACCGATCTGCCCCCCAGCTGTAAGTCACACGGCCTCGTCTCTAGCGCCCCGACCTATGAACAGCCCGTCGAACCTCGCCCCGTCTTCCTCTCTGTCTCCGTCCCGTCTTCTTTTTCAAGTACAGTCGCCAGGGCGGGACGGCAGCCACCCCTGCCTTTGTGTGTCCATGCGCCGTGCATCGGGGGCCAGAAGCCAGCAAAGGCACGAACAAGGGGCGCGCATGCGTGGGGGGCTGGCAGGACCCCACTCCAGCAGGGCACCCCGCCTGCAGGCTCAGGAGGAGCCGCAGTGTCCTGAGGGTGGAGGTTCCAGTGGACAGGAAGGCCGGGAGGGTGGGCGTCGGGCAGTTGAGACAGACGCCTCTGTGGGCGCCGCAGGACCTAGGCTTAGTCTACGCAGCGAGAGGCCTCGGAGGGGGCGTTTCAAGCGAAGGGTGGTGGGTGCAGTTCATGTCTCGGGTTTTCCCCACCCAGACAAGCCTCTCACCGTCTTACCCCAGTGAATGAGCCGCCGCAGAAGTGGACAAGCCCGCTGGTGCCCCCGGCTGCGACCTGCAGGCCTCACCAGCCAGGCTCCCCTTCCTGCCTCCTCCCAGACCATGAGAGACGCGGCCAGCGGCACGCAACGGTCAGCCACGGCCGCAGGCGGCGGGGAGGGCAGGTCCGAGGCAGCCCGGCCCGGCGTGTGGCAGGGGCTGCCGGGAAGGTAGCTTTTCTGTGGTGAACGGCCTCTGGGGGTAGATATGGAGAGATTACGCATCTAGTGTCGTTAGAAAGTGCGGCTATAAATTAGGCTGCTCGGAAGCATGGTGCGTGTGATAATTAAGTAATAAAAGTCACCGCAGGGGTAAAGGGACCAGAAAACAAAGACCCTCGGTTTGCAGACACACCGCAGGCTGCCCCGTAAAGAGACCTCGGAGCACTAGCGGCGCTTCCGAGCCACAGCACTGCCTCTCAAGCAGCCGCTGCTCAGGCTGGCCCCGAGGGGTCTGGGGGAGGGCGACGTGGCAGGCGCACAGGCGGGTGTGTGTGTGAGTACTCAGGGCCCAGTCCAGCTCTGGGGCCACAAATCCCACATGAGGGGAGCGCGGTCGTGGAGCGAGCCCAGTAAAAGGCAATAGGGAAGGGAGAGGACTGGGGCTAAGAGGCACCAAGCTATTGTTGTAGGACAGCAGATCCAGCTGATCAGAGCTCACACATTGTGGAGACAATCTAGAATGCCGGTTTGCTTTTTTTTTTTTTTTTAATGTAAAATCTCCCGATTTCTCAGTGTCGACTATGGTTTCAAAGTCCTTTAAGACCAGGGAGCAGAGCAAATCAAACACAAAGCCAGCGGCCTGAGGTCTGCCGTCTCAGGTCCCCAGCTGTACAGCCCGGGGCTGCTTCTCCTCTCCATCCCTCTGTTTCCTCATTCCCTTGTCTGGGAAACAAGAGCACGGGGCCGACCTGCCCTCTCCCGGGCACCTGCATTTCTGAAAGTGGGGTAAAGCTGCGGGCCCCCAGCACACCTGCGCACACCTGCTGCAAGGCCGGCTGTGACACTGGCTCTGCCACGCTGAGAGCCCGGCGACCCGGCGAGCCTGCAGCGCGGGTAGGACTCGACCCTTCTGCTGCCCCCGCCCTGCGCGGAACGAGCCCTCGGGGTTCTGCGCCCACACTGTTCATCCCCTTCAGCTGGAAGCGACCGGCTTCCGGTCACAGGACCTGCTCGGGTGGCACTCAGGAGCCCTCCAGGGGTCTCCCAAGCGAGGCCGAGGAGCCCCGTTATGTGCCTTCGGGCTGTCGTGACAGGAGAGCACAGAGCTGGCGGCTTCCGGGGGCCAGAAGCCTGCGGACCTCCAGGGTCTCCGGCAGTCCACTGGGCCCCTGGAGGCCTCTGCCTCCATCTCCACCACCCTCCTGCCTATCACTGACGAGGACACTCGGCTAATTTAGGGCTCCCCAAACAGCACCAGCACCACTAGTCACCCCACCTCGAGGTCCGTAACGTGGCTGCATCTGCTGAGCCCTCCCTGAGCAAAGCTGCACACGCAGGACCCGGCATGGGGCGGAAGCGTCTTTTGGGGACCACCACGCAGCCCGCCACACCCCGCACCAGACCCCCTACTTCTGCCCTGCCCCTGCTTCCCACCCAGCACCTCTGTGGTGGGGCTTGGGTACTCCGGGAGCGTGAGACCCTCGCCCAGAGAAACGGGGGATGCTGGGGACGGGGGGTGAGCTTTAGTCACTGGGCTTCGTCCTGTTCCTTCTTAATAAGGGAAATGTCAACCAGGCCCCAACATAAAGCAAACAGCACATGGCGTGGCCTGCGTGGCCACCCTCCCCACACCTCCCCACGCCGCTGTCCCGCACCTGCACGCGCTTCCGTTTGATCTCGCCATTCTGTTTTCCGACGGCGGTTTTAAAAGCAGATTCTAATTCTAAAACCACGACCTCACCACAGACGCCTCAGTGTGTCCAGGAGGGAAAGTCGCAAACAGCCACGAGGTCGCCAGCACACGCACGCCCTGGCGGCATCTCAAGGCCCCCACGTGGCCGGGCTCGCTCCCCACGTCCGTCCCACACACGTCTGCGCCAGAGGTTTGTCTGAACAGGACCGGGGAGGCCCACGCACTGCCCTTGGCGGATGGCTTCAATCTGGGTCCCCCCCCCCCCCGGTGTCCTCTGTCCACGGAAAACGGGTCACTTGTCCAGCCGGGGCGTGGCGGGGCATCCCGGGGGCGCGGCCGGCCCCCTGCAGCCCCCACTTCTCCTGCGGGTGGGGCAGGTAGGCTGGCATCGGACGTGGCAGCACCAGCCCCGTGGGATGTGGCCGGGACCACCCTGGAGGCAAGTTTTTTTCCCTTTCCTTTCATCCTAACACATTTAAATTTGAATGTAAAAACTGAATCGTTTAACTATATCATTACAACTTTCACTGGGGGCCTCCCTGGTGGCGCAGGGGTTAGTCTCAGCATATGGAGCTATCAGCAGCCACTGCAGCGCGCCAGGGCACTTCCCACAGGGTGCAGCAGACCCCTCCTGTCTCCCCGCTGCTCCCCTCAGCAGTGTGTTTCCGCCGATGCGCCTGTTCTGCTCCCCACTCTGTCTCTGGTGGATCCTCTCACCCCCGCCCCTCTGGCCTGCACCCTAGTTCTTGTGTGCATAAATAAATGCAAATAAATTTTTAAAAACCTCCCAGTAGACTGCCTGACAGAGCCACGCCCCGGAGGACTTCATCCCACCATTCCTTCTCGCTCCTGTCCACGGGCTGCGGGAAGCCCTCGGCCCGGGGCAGCTCCCGCCTGCCTCGACGTTAGTGGCCTTCAGGTTTACTTTGCTTTTCTCCCCCCCCAAAAAAAAAACATCTGGTGGTGGCACACAGCCCTGTGGCCTCACACCGGCGCGACGGTCACGTTCCGGGGCGTCCAGTTGGACCACTGGGCCCTGCTGTGCCGCGTGTCCTCTACAGAGAGGGCAGCGGGTCACCAGGTGGCCCTCGCAGCCGGTGGGGACGGCAGCCCCTCTGCACCCCATCAGTCCCTCCCCTCGTTCTGGACTGGGGGCTGCCGGCCGGGTCCGAACCCCACTCTGACGCACGACCCGGTCACCCCATCTGTGTGTCCTGCTCCAGCTCCAGTTGGGAGCCAGAGCTGCCCCGGCGGCGACGAGCGCCCAGGCTACCAGCTGGCAGGGGCATGAGGGCAGCTCCGTGAGGGCTGCCGCCGAGGGAACGGCCAGGGCGGCCGGGCTGGGCTCTGGGGCAGCACAGGCGCCTTCCCAGCCAAGGCGCCGCGCGAGGGGGTCACAGATATAAAATTCCCAGGGGACATGCGGAGGGGCAGCTCTGACCAAGCTGACCGGGATCCCTGCTAGGGCTTCCTGTTGCGGGCGGGCCAGGGGCCAGGGGTCGAGGATGGGGGTCGACTTGGAGGGTGCCGGCCAAGGGCAGAGCCCACAGGCGGGGCCCAGCGAAAAGCGGGCTGAGAGGCGCCCGTCTGCATTTGCCCAGAGGCCGGCCCAGCGCCCGGTCAGCGAGCAGGGCGTGCTTGCGGCAGGGCTCCCGCAAGGGTTCCTCCATGGCGTGACTGGGCTGGCGAGGGCCTGGCCAGGCCTGGGACAGCCACTTGCACGGCGCCTCCGCCCGCCAGGGGGGTGCCCCGGGTGCCCCGTGGGAGAGGACTGGCCCCTCCGAGGCCTCCAGCCCTGTCTGGGCCTCTCCCCCAGGCCGTCCACCCCCTTCTTTGACCTGCTGCAACACCGGTACCAGCAGCTGTGGGTGCAGGAGCAGAGGGCCGCCCAGAAAGCCATTAAGCTGGAGAAGAAACAGAAGGTGAGTGTGGCCGCACCCCCGGGCGGCTGGTTGTTGGGGGGCAGTGAGGAGGGGGGCAGTCGAGGCGGAGGCCCGTGCTAAAGGAGGGGCCAGGCTTGTTCAGGGCCGTGTGGGCCCCGAACGGAGCCCCGAGATCCCTGCCCCCACAGAGTCCCCCTTTCTTGCCCCACAAGCGGCTGTGGCGAGGACCTGCCCCCGAAACACAGCACCCCAACCCTGCCCCAGCGCCCCTGCCCAGAGCGCAGGCCCCTCCAGCCGCCAGGTGAGGGACCGGCTGGCCTCTGCCCCCGGCCGCAGGTGGTGCTGGGGAAGCTGTACGACACCCGGAGCAGCCAGCTGCGGAAGCACAAGCCGCCCGTGAAGCTGGACGCCCTCTGGCACCTGCCGCACTTCGGGAAGGTCAGCCCCCCCAGGCCGCCCTCGGGGCGGGCGGCACGCAGTTGCCCGTCCTCTGAGCCGGGCGCTCCTTGGGCGTCTAACCCGCGGCCAGCGTGGCAACAGGGACAGCCCCGGCCGCGTCCCCAGCTGCTCCTCGGCGCCGGGCGTGGGCTCCGCTGGCAGGACCACCTCCCCGACTCTCCGCTCCCGGGGGGCTGCTGCCGGGGGCGCTGAGCTGGGCTCAGGGCCTCCTCGGCGTCTGTCCACCAGCGTGGACACTGGCAGGTCAAACCCGCCTCACCGGCGACCCCATCCTCACTGGGGCTCAGGGGCCAGGCCCACACTGCGCCGGCGCTAGCCCCCCAGGGTGTCGGAAGCTGCCGCCCGCCGAGCCTGGGCCCCCTAACCGGGCCCAGTGGCCCTGGGGCCCCCAAACGGAGATGCCTGTTCAGCGGCTCTTGGGATGGGGGGAGCAACGCGAGATCTGGGATGAGGACTGGAGTTTGGGGACGGGGCTTTGGGCTGAGAGGGGGCGCGGTGCGTGCCCAGCCAGTCTTTGTGGGGGCAGCAGGGCAGGCGGGTGCCCGAACACAGCTGCGGAGCTGTTCCCCGCCGGCCACCGCAGAGCCGCCAGCCGCGCTTCAGACCGTGAAGGGGCCGGTGCCCGCCTGAGCCTGATGCGACAGAAAGGGCTGCGGCGCTCCCGGCACTGCCCGCTGCCCCGACGCGGCCTCCCCGTGCTGCCCGGACCTCCATCAGCACATGTCAGCGCCCATCCGCCCTGCTGCCCGTCAGCGGCGCCGCCCGTGCCCGCAAGCGTGGCCGCCTCTCGGGAGCTGGCGGGGTCCCCGCAACCGCCCTTACCGCCCCCCCACTCTGTTTCTGCCTCTCTGTACCCCGCCTTTTAAACGACGTCCAGCTTCCCCGTCTGTCTCGCTCTCCCCAGCCCTTGTTCTGCTGCTGTTCCTCCTCTGCCTTTTTCCCTGGGCTCCCCGACATCCTGTCCATCGGGGTGCAGATGCTGGTGAGGGAGGGACCCTGGGTGCCCCCCCAAAGTGCTCTGCTTTGCAGCGTCCACCCCCAGCCCCTCTGCCCCTCTGCGTCCGCTTAGCACTCCCTGAAGCTCCCAGGCAATGGACAAAGGGGGGCTTGCTGGCCTCCCCCAGTGGAGCCGGGGTGTGTGTGTGTGTGTGTGTGTGTGTGTGTGTGTGTGTGTGTTCCTCCCACCCCCACCCAGTAACTCCAGCCCTCCCCCGCCGGAGCCCCCTCAACAAGGGGCCTGGGCCGCGGTCAGGGCTCAAACACAGACACAAACGAGCTAGTTTCTGTTTCCGAGAGGGGATCTGCACCGGCGCCCCAGCTCGTGCGGTCTCGGGGTCTCGAGCCCGGGCGGGAGCAGCGGCCTCACGCGCCTCTGCCTACGAGTCAGTGTCGGGCACGGGCCACTTACGTGCGTTTTCACGTCCTCCTCAGCCCGTCCTGCGCCCTGGGACGCCGGCAGAGAGGGCCGCGCTGCCCTGGCCGGCGGGGCGGGTGTCCAGCTGCAGCCGCGGGGCCCATCAGACACAGCAGAAGGGCAGAAGTGCAAGCCCCGGGCGTCTGGGCGTGTCCCCCTCCCCGGGAAGCTCCCCTGCAGGACCCCTGGGGCCGGCGCAACCCTGGGCAGAGACCCTGAGCCGGGAGGCTCGCTGTTGGGGTGCTCACCCCTCGTGTTGAGAAATGACCACAGAAGGGGACTGCGGAGGGCGCTCACCCGGCCTAGACACGCACCGGCGCAGGGCCCAGGGTCGCGGGTGCTGGCCTGGACACCGAGGCAGCCCCGTGAGGAGCGGACCCGGGTGTGGCCCAGGGCCGCGAGAGGCCCCTCTCTGGACAGCTGGTTGTGGTCCCTCCGCGGGACCGATGCACCAGCCACTCGCCGCTCAGCGGCCACTTCCCGGCGCATGTGAGCCCCCGAGCGCCCAGCCCGCGCGTCCACTGCGGCCCAGAGCCCAGAGCGGCGCCTGCGCGGGTGCCCCGCGGGTGTCCGCGGAGTGAAGGGCCGCGCGGAGGGACGGGCGGGGGAGCCCAGCCCTGAGCCGGCAGCGCAGTCTCGAGGCCTTGCCCTGGGCGCCGCCGGCGGGCCGACCTGGGCAGGGCCAGCGCGAGACCCCACTCCTGCCCGTCACCGCTGTGGGCTCCGTCCACCCCGCCAGCGGCCGCGGAGGGTCTTTGTCTTGCCGCACGTCTCCGCCGCCCCCGCCGCCCCATCATGAAGGGGAAAAGCGCTTCCAAAATAGTTGAGCCTGTCACAGTGATGGATAACCTAAATGGACTCGCCCCGCGCGAACAGATGTCGGCGCTGAACTCTGTCAGGAGTAATTAAACACCTTCCACACGCGAAAGCAGCAGGCAGGGGTGGCGCCGCTGCTGGCGGGGTCAGAGCAGGGGGCGCCGCGGGCGGGGCCGGGGCCGGGGCCGGGGCCGGGGCGGGGCCCCGCGCGCGCTGGACCCGCCTCTCGCGGTCAGCCCCGCCAGCATCTGCCCGAGGGGACGCCCGGCCTCCAGCCGGGTCCTCACCTGAGGAGGAGGGGGCGGGGTCATCCCAAGGTCACAGGTCAAGGGCCCCACGGGAACTGTCCGGGACCAGCCTCGCCGGCCCTGGGGTTCCGCCGGGGCCGGGACATGCGCACAGGGCGGGGGTGCTGGGCTGACGGGGAGCACTCGGCTGCCGAGGGGCAGGGCGGGGGGCGCCAGTGGCACATCTGGGGGACCCCGCCACTCTCTACCTGTCACCGGCCTGTCCCATGAGATGGGCTTCCCCAGGGCGGCCGGGGGGACAGGCCGAGGACACGCGGAGCACGTCCAGGGGAGGCCTCGCCCCGGTCAGCCGCGGGGCGGTCCCGGCGTCCAGCCGACCGGCCCAGCCTGCTGCTGGCCCATGCACAGAGCGCGTCGGGCACCGGCACCAGCCCTGCGTCCCCGCGGCCACCTGCCGCCGGCGCGAGGCGGACAGACAGGTGGAGGCCAGGCAGAGGCGCCCGGAGAAGCTCCCCCGGGGTGCCCGGCCTTCACGGCCTGCCGTGGGGGCGGACAGCGGCTCCCGGCGGCCCGGGGCTTTGTGGCGAGAACCCCTGTCACGGGGCAGCCTCGGGCGTGACCGGCAGGGGCGCCAGCGAAGTGCCTCCTGCTGAAGTCCGCGGGCCTTCCCGGGTGTGCGCCGCAGCCGGCCCAGCACGCGTCCCTCCTGCTCTCAGAGACCCCACAGCAGCCGGGAAAGCAGAGGGTTCATCCCCCCTCACAAAAGACCGCGGTGATAAGACCCCAGAAAACACGCGGGTGAGTGTCCCTGAGATGGGGCGCCGGCAGCAGGGATGGGTCCCCGAAAGGGCGGGTGCCGGAGCGGAGAGTGGCCGGGGCTCCCTGGAGGTGCAGTGTCCACTCGGGAAAGGATGGCCCCACACTCGTGTGGCTTAGCGACTCGGGCGAAGGCACCTGTGCCGTGAGCCGTGGGGGGGGCCCGCCCAGCCGCATGGCATCGGTGCCCGAGGACTGCCGTCCAGGAGGGGCCCCAGAGAAGGGAGGGGTGCCCCTCCCTGCATACAGCCGGGGCCAGGGCTGACCTGGGGCGTCAACCTGACCCACAGGTGCAGGGGCCAGGTGTGTCCTGTGGTTAAGTGACACCGCTCCACACACGTAACTTCCACGGAACCCACTGGGCAGTTTGAAACACGTCTTCAAAGGGTGAGGCCCCCCTTCCCCTGTGCTTGTCCTGGGGGCCAACCCCACTGGCCCTGCTCTCCCCACTCCCCCAGGTGGCAGCTCCTGTCCCCGGTCCAGGTGAGGGCAGCGCCCGTGCTGGCTGGCTGTCCGGCCCCGCCTGGGGCTGGGGCTGGGGACGCCAAGGCCAGCGAGGGCTCCGCTGCCGCTGGACACGCCGTGGCCTCTTCCCCAACAGCACTGACACCCCCTGAGCATCGCCTCACCAAAGTGTGGACGGGCCGATGGCACTTTCATTCGGCTTTGGGTTCGGCCCCGCTGCTTTGGGATAATGGCCCGGGCTATTAAGCTAACAGTTTGATTTACAGGCGCTTGTGCCCCAGCGCGGGATCAGGCCCCTCTCTTTGTGGAAGACTAACCCTGCCTCGGTCTCCTGGGCTCCAGCCCCCCCAGAACAGGAGCTGGCGGGGGAAACGCAGCAGGCAGCCAAGCGGTGACACCGGAGACGCGCTGATTAGCGAAGGCTGCTGAATCTAAGAAAAGGATTTTCTCCCCCCTTTAAGCCCTCTTAGAAATCATAGCTGGCTGGAAAGTTAACTCTCTGTTAAACCCCCAGCGCGGCTCTGGGCCAACCACCCGCCGGTGCCGCCTCTCCAAAGGGCTGGAGTGGGAAGGAAAGACGGGGGGGGGGGGGGGGCTCTCATGCAGGCGTCTCCAGCCCAAAGTCACCCCTCCACACCCAGGAAGGGCCGAGTCCAGGCCTCCCGCCCCCGGCCAGAGGTCCTCACCGGCGCGGTATTTTAAGGACCTCGCTGCTCTGTGGCATCCGGGGAGCCTCGCCCAGCAGGGACGGGTGTGTCTGCCGCGGAAAGGGCCGGAGAGTGATTCCGAGGCCCTGGTGCCATTGACACGGCTCCCCTAAATACAGACACCCCCGTTATAACCAGATCGGCACGCAGGAGAGCTGACTTGCCGGGGAAACAAAAGCAGGCCCTTCACTGGTTTTACAGAACCCGGTACCTTGGAGACAGGATTTTCAGGCACCTGCTCTTGCGGCGACATTGCTGCTCCGGTAGAGACGGGGCCCAGACAGCCGGAAGGGAGCTCGGGGACAGCGGAGGGGCGCGGGCAGCGCGGGCACAGGCAGGCAGGGGGCGTTCGGGCGGGCACCTGCAGCCCGGCCCCGACGTGGCTGTGCCCTCGTCCTTCCAGCACCGGGGGATTTCGGTTTAAGCCAGAAGGCCCTCCTCCCCGGGGACAGTGCTTCCGACTTTGTGCTGAAAATCAGCCAGGAACGAGGGGAGACCGCCTGCTTGGACGTCCAGTATGTATTTCTAATCGCTAGAAAGAGCTCAAGTCTCATGTTGAATTTGGGGAGTTGGTGGGATCTTGGCGGGGGGTCCTCCCTTTCCTCTCTCAGCTGATTCCCAAAAGAATGATTCCTCGATGATGTAAAAACACTCTCCCGGCCTAAAGAGGTGCCGGGCCGACGTCGGCCACCTCTGGAGTGACGTCCCTGCGCCCCCAGAAAGGCCCCTCCCCACGCGCCTCCTCGCCGGCCTGTCACCCGCAGTGGTCCTGCGAGGGGCCCGAGGGGCCTGGCCTGGCCTGGCCACCCCGAAGCGCCGCCTGACTCACTGGGGCAAGGCCGGGGCTCGAGCCACGGAGCCGCACGGAGGCGCAGACGAGTGAACCACAGAGGCGGGGCCTCGCAGGGAGGGCCTGAGGGGCAGGGGGCTTCGAGGTCCCCTGGGGCCAGAGCCCCATGCTGGGGACAGTCAGGCGACGCGGTGTTTCCCTGCCCTCTCCTCAAACACGTCCTGGGAAGCGGCGCCTTTAAGTGGGGCGAGAGCGGCGTGGGTGGCCTGAGCTGCGTCCACCGCAAGAGCAGCCCGACGGGACACCCGTCACAGCACCAGCCCTGGGGGCCGCGCTCAGGGCCGGCCGGGGCACTGACCGTTCGTCTCCGGCCGACGATGACCTTAATAACCTGAGTGTGCCTCTCAGGGACAGAACCAAAGCTGGGAGACTCGAGGTCGTGTCCTCAGGTTCAAGGCCCCGAGCGGCAGGCTGGGGACTCGGGCCTGGCCGGCCGCTGCAGGCCACAGGCCCGGAGAAGCCGGCAGGCGTGGAAGGCCTGCGAGGGAGGTCGGCGGGGCGGGGCCGAGCGCGGGGCCGGGAAGGGTCATGCGGGGCGGTCAGGAGCTCGGTGTTTCTGGGTGTCCAGGGGGCCGTGGCCAGGCCTGCCCACTCTGGCTGACTAAGCCCTTGCAGTCAGAGTCTCCCGCGGCCTTGAAGGCCTCCAGCCTCGAGACCCCTGACATCTGTGAAGCTGCGGTTTGGCCCCGAGGCTAAAGAGGGAGGAGAGCCCGACGGGGGCCACCCACCGCCGTGCCCAAAGGCTCGAGGCAGAGATGGCGCCACGGAGGACGGGCAGAGCCAAGGGGCTCAGAAGCTACCAGGGCCGCCGCAGGCGCCAGGCGCCCCGGCCCGGTGTCTGCACCGTGAAGCGGGCCGACGGCAGGGAGGGTCCGGCAGCCGCGCAGGAGGCAGGCCTGGGGCCTGGGGCAGCAGGCGCTCTGGCGGAGGGGCTGCTGCTGCTCCCGGCGGGAGGGCCCGGCCTCTGCGGGGGACAGCGCTGGGGCCTGGCCAGCAGCTCCGGGCGCCGCCGAGCCTGCGTTTGCAACGGGCAGCGCCCCGGCTCCTGGGACGGCGCCAGCTGCCCCGGCAGCATCGCTCGCAGTGCTCGTTCACGCTTCCACGTGTGTTCCCTGGACCAAGCCCGCGGGCCTCGGGCGGAGACTGACAGCCAGGCCAGGCTCCCGTCTGCTCGACAAACCTGCTCAAACCACAGCCGGCAAACGTGCTCAGACCGTGCTCGCTGGCTGATGCGACAGCCGTCTGTCCCCCTGGGCTGGAGTCCGAGGTCAGGGTGCCGGCTCCGGGGAGGAGCCGGACTGTCTCGCTGGGTCCTCACGTGGCAGAGATGCAGCGGCCCGCGGGGTCTCCCCAGGAAGGGCTCCTATCCCGAGGCGGCCACCACCAAGCACCACCAGCTGGGGGTCAGGGCGTCGACACGGGGACACGGGGATACGATTCGGGCCGCGACAGGTCCCTTCTCCAGGTCAGCCCATCTCCCCACCGCCTGCCTGCTGCTGAGTTTCTCTCGAAGGAGCCCCTGGAACCGCCTGCCCCCTTCTCAGTGGCAGCCCTGCAGGGACACAGAGGCAGGCGCTGTTTCCTCTTTGGTGCCCAGGTTCTGGATTGTTCCTCGGGGCAGAGAGCTCTGAACACGGGACCTGTGCTGCAGTGACCGTGGACTGGCCAGATGTCCCTGTTCCAACTGTATCCATGACAGAGCCATCGACTTGAGCTGCCTTTGTGCATGTTTTTGAACAAAACTGCGGCTGAAGCAGCATCGTTCAACACAGGAACCTATGTGACCAGTCCCTCTGTGGGGGGCAGCTTTGGGGAGACATCGCAGCTGGGTTTGAGTACTGCCCGGTGCCTGGAGTGTGCCCCCCGTGTGCCAGGAACTGGCCAGGAGCCGGGCAATGACCCTGTGGGTAATAAGACCCTCTGCACTTGAGACACTGAGGTCATATGGCTTGACTGTGACAGAACCTAGATCTGTCTGATCCCAAACCCGCGACCCCAGACATCCAGCTCCACTCCGGCCCTTCGCTTGTGGAGAAGACGCTGGGGTGGGGTGCGGTGGGCTCCCCTTACTTGGCATGGCAGAAACTGCCTAAGAGTTTGAGTCTGTTCAGCTCAGTGGCCTTAGTGACTCTACACCTTCGTCAGAAAATCTTTGCTTTTTGCAACCCCTCACTATCTTATTTCACAGCGTGTGCAATTCATTAGGTTTCTTCAAATCACCTGGAAGAAGACAGAGGCCACACCTCGAAGGAAACAAGACACCACTCTGATACAGAAGTCTGGTGAGCAGAGCAGATGGGAACATCTTTAGGGTGCTCGACTCTCAGATGCTTTCAAAGGGCTCTGCTGCCTTTCCTGGGTTCCTGCACCCATCCATCCATCTATCCATGTCTGTCCATATGTCTGCCCACCCACCCCTCACCCATCCAACCACCCACCCATCATCCATGCACCCAGCCATCCACCCACCCGCCAACTCAGTCATCCATTCGCCCATCCACCCTCTGCTCATCTGCCCACCCATCCTCCCACTTGTCTTCCTACCACCCATCCACCCACCACCCACCCATCCACCATCCATCCACCCACCACCCATCCATCCACCATCCACCCACCACCCATCCATCCACCATCCATCCATCCTTCATCCACCAATCCACTCCATCATCCATCCACCCAACCAGCAGCCATTTTTCAGTCCTCCAGCCATCCAGCCAAGATTTCTTTAATATCTACTGGGTGCCCAATGGCAGAGTTACCCAAGACCTTTGACGGTCTCCTGCCTGTTCATTGCCCCAGAACCATGTCCAGAATGTGACATCACTTATGTAACTCTTATGTGGCTTTTTGTGACTTCAGAGGGCTGGCCTCACCGACTACAGAAGGTTGTTTCTTCTAAAAGATACCAGAAAAAATGCTTCCTGCTTGTTACTCTGATAATAGAAAAGGAGGAAAAGCAACACCGGGCCTCCCAAAGGCAGCCACCCAGCGGGCCACAGAGAGCGGCGTCTGCGTGTGCCCGGACATCCCTGGGGTGACACAGTCGTGCCCCATCTCCGTGGACGAGCGTGTGGCACCGGCGGGCAGTGCACGACCAGCCCAGCAAAGGTCTTATTAACTCGCACGCGAGCACAGACTCAAAGACTCCGTCAGCCGAAGAACAAGTGTCTGGGTAACTCCTTGCACTACCTGAGCAAGCGCTGCCAGGTAAACTTCCAGAGGAAGTAATTAAGGGATCCCTGTTGTCTAAACGCAGCAGCGAAATTCAGAGTTCTGGACTGGTCTGCTTGCGGGGGTCAGGTGTCTCCTCCTGGCCTGATCCTTCATCAAAACGAACAGCGCAGGCCTGGGCAGGGTTTGGCTGGCACCCCCGCCCCGATGCCCCCCAGCATGGCATCTCCGCCAGTGTTGTCTTGTCGGAGAAGCAATAGGCAGCAAATCAAAGCTCCACTCGTGGGAAGGGTGGGGGAGATTAATACACAAATACATAGACCTCCCTGAGCCCTGGCAGGTGCCAATTACCATCTATCAGGTGCCCGCGGTGCGCCATTCTGAGCCGACATGCCGAACACGCGGCCCTGGCAGCCGGGAGCCGCCTCCTGCCTCGGGAGCTACGGGCAGGCCGAGGCTCCGTGGGTTTGGGGCCCTGCCCTGGCGGGCACGCCCAGCGGCAGGGAGCGGGGGGACAAATTAACATTTACAGCAAATGGCCTCTTCTCCGAGACGAGGCAGATTCACAGCCAGACGTTGCCAGCCATTCTCCCTTCTCACGAGAGCTTCGCAAAAGGAAAGTTCCACCCTCGGACCCGTTGCCTGGAGAGGGTGCTGGGCTGGGACGCTCCCTGCCCGTTGCAGGCTGATGTCCCCACCCCGGGGCGGCCTCCCAGAAGAACAGCCCAGGCAGATGCCCGTCACCTGGACTCCGAAAAGAAAGGCCCCCCCGCCACGCCGGCAGCCCGCTTGTCACCGTGTTTGTTGACAACCCACAGGAAACAGCCCTCGCCGCTGCTGTGAAGTCTCGTTCTGTCTCCCACTCGCTCCTTTCCCAGACAGTTTTTGAAAGGCAGAAAGTCTGGAAAACGCAGGCCGGCCCCCGCCCCCGCCCGGCCCGTGGCAGGGAGCGGGTTGCAGCCTGGGTGCGGGGCCGCCGCGCCGCCTCACCTGGCCCCACGGTGCACCGCCTCCAATTAAATCAAAATGGCTTGTTTTTAATGGTCTTTTACACTGACAAGTGGGCGATCATTTTGGGCCCACGAGCTGTCAGGGAACCAAGGCAAATCCTCCGTTGATAATGCCCAATGCTTCCAATTAGGAGCGGAGGCCGCTCCCGGCTCGCTAACGATTCCCCAGCCAGCCCCTGGGCCCCTTTGGCGTTGGCTGCTGCCTCTCGCCTCCTCCGCCGCAAATTACTGACACAAAACGGAAGGCCGGCGTCTCCTCCGCCACGCCAGGCCCGGGCCCTGTTGGGCTTAATGAGCCGATGGAAGTTTCGTGGCTCCGGCGCTAAATTCTTTTCTTGTTTGACAGCTGCTCGGCTAAGGCGAGTGTTGACCTTATAAAAGATTTAGTGTTTCTCATTATTTTCTGTCAAGCTTCACAAGTGATAGCTCTGCAGTTATCATTTGCATCCTGGGGTGCGTGTGCGCGCGGGGTGCGTGTGTGTGCGCGCGTGCGCACGCGTGCACGCGCGCTGGCTGACGGGGGCTTCGAGCCGGAGACAGGGAAGCAGGAAGGGTCTTTCTCTTCCCGCACTGCACTTGGATCCTGCGCAACAGCAGCGTGACACCCCTCTTGGGCAGAGGGGTTCCAAAGAGAAGCCAAGCCACCGAGCCAGATGATGGATGGATCGATGCTTCCAGGCCGCCCGCGGAAGCACGGGAGAAACCAGTCCACCCCGAGGTCGGTCCACTCCCGGAGGCTACCAGACAGAAGCCCAGCCGGGGATGGACGGGCAGGGCAGAGGCCTCCCCGAGCCAGCCCAGAGGACGGTGTCAGGTCCCCAGCCCAGAGGACGGTGTCAGGTCCGCACTGAGGATTTCCTCGGGGGCCACGCCTTCTCTTCCAGGCCCCGTCGAAAGCCCTTGCCACAAGCTTCCTCCCCTCCTCTGCAGCCGATATAGGAGCTAATGGTTTTAAAAAGCAGAACCATTTTTTTAAAGTCGCACGGCGATCCTCCCCAGAGAGGGCTCTGCGCACATTTGTTAGTCCTTATTTGTCCTGCACCCATGCCAAATTGGGTTGCTCTATAAATAACAAGACTCCAGGGGATCTGGGCTCCTTCGCCAGCCGCTGCTGGCCTCTCCACTCAGCTCTCTCAATCTCTGTGCTCTCCCCAGGTGAGGGGGACCCAAGGTTGCCTGAAGTGGGGCTGAGTTAAGGGCAAATGAGCACAGACATCTCCTGAAAGCTCCCAGTCTTCCCTGTTCCCACGGGAGGCTTGGGATCTCTTGGGACAGAGACACCACCCTCCCCACCTGTGCCCAGGGCAGACCTCGCTCATCAATCATGAGCCTGGACCCTGTGAGAGTATTTTGTAAGGGAAGATGGTCTTCGGCCAGCAAGTGTCCCTGGAGCTGATCGTGAGGTGAAGCCCCTCCCTGCCACCCACGCCTCGGGGGGCCATTCATTAAGTTGCTAAGTACCCTAAAAATCCTTGTCTTTTTATGCGACATTAAGATGATATTTATATAAGAGGAACTAAACTATAACCACGACAGAAGAACAATTGGACATTATTGAAATTTAAAACTTTTGTGCCCCAAACGATACCATCAAGTGAGAAGACACCCCAGAAGGGGAGACAGTGCATTAGTCATGTGGCTGATCGGGACCTGTCTCCGTGTATAGAAAAAACTCTCACAACGCAGTAAGGAAAAGGTAAGTAGCCCAGTTTGTAAATGGGTAAAGGATTTGAATAGACATTCCTCCAAAGAAAATAGCCAAACCACCAATAAGTCCGTGAGAAGAGGCTCCATATCACGCACCCCTGGGGGAAGGCAAGTTGAACCCACAGTGAGAGATCACTTGGCCCCCACCAGCTAGGATGGGCCTCCAGCATCTCTCATCACCGCCCCCTTCATCATCATTTATCATCATCACCATCACCATCATCGCTATCATCATCTCATCATCACCGTCATGTTCACCATCATCACTATCACCGTCAGCACCAAACAGGTGTCTGCAAGGACACCTGTACATGGAACCCTCGTACCTTGCTGTTGAGAATAAAAAGTGGTGCAGCCTCTTTGGAAAACACTTTGGCAGTTCCCAGAAAGGCTAAGCCCAGAGCTCCCATGTAACCCAGCAATTCCGCTCTGAGGTAAATCCCCAAGGGAAAAGAAGAGCCCAGAAAACACTTTGCACATGGCGGCTCCTACCAATACGATTCACATCAGCCAGAAGCCGGAAACGGCCGTGTCCGCGGGCTGGTGAGTGGAGACGCAGCACGTACACGCACACAGTGAAGTCTTACTCTGCAGTGAAAAGGAGTGAACCCCGACGCCAGCTGTGCCCGAGGCCGCAGCCCCCCATCACGTGGAAGGCGCCTGGGTTGGGCCCGGCCACAGGGACAGACGAGAACAGGTGCGGGAGCGGGGAAGGCGGCTGGAGCGACAGATCACGGTCTGAGGGTTCCCTGGGGGGCGATAAAAATATTCTAAACTTAGATCGTGGTGCCATAGATCACTTTAAATGGGTAAATTTTACAGTAAGTGAATTATATCTCAATGAAACTGTTTTGTTCTCTCTATCTGAATCCGGCTGCCTGAGTCAGAAGAGGGGGCGTTGCCAGGCCCGTGTGTGGAGCCGGGAGGGGTGCTGAGTCTGCAAGTGCGGGGGGGAGTGGCTCCGGCCGGGGGTTCTCAGGCGCTCCAGGCGCCCCGACTTGCTGTTGCACCCGATCACGTGCCCACAGCACGGCGCAAACACACGCAACCGGCCTCCAATGCTGCTGACCCCTGAGCCCACCCTGGGGCGCGACCGAGAGATCGTGGTCTGGCTCCTGGAAGTGGCAGGCTGAGTCTCGCCTTGAGGCCCAGATGGCTGGCTTCTTTTGCCCCAGGAGAGGCCTCGGTCAGCGTGCAGACCTGGAGCCCGGGTCCACTTGGCCTGCGGGAGCTGGGTCTCCTCGGGCCATGGCTTAACCTTCCCGAGTGTCTGCTGTCTGGCCCCCTCGAGGGCCGAGGCCGGGTGGCAGGAGGGGAGTTTCTAGGCCCGAGTTAGGATGTCCTCTGGTGACGCAGCAGGGGTCAGCCCGTGTCCATGCGCCGTCTGTTTCTGGACCACAGAGGGTCAGAGCCGGCAGCAGAAAAGCTCGGAGGGGCGGCGTCCTTGGGAATCACGAGGCTGCGGGCTGCGCAGCGGCGCACAGGGCCCGGCGGTCGCCAGCAGCAACTGTGTGCACGGGCCCTGCGGGCGCCCCTGACCTGCCGCTGCCCGGACCTGCCGGCAACGACCGGCCTGGGACCGCGCAGCTCTCCGGCCCGCTCATTACAGGAGACAGCCTCTCGGTCTTTCAAAGCAAAATCCGTCTCCCGGTCACCAGAGCAGTTGTCACGTAAGAGAAAAACTAAGCTCTCCATAGCTGTCATTTTTTTTAAGCTCTTCGGCAGATTTTTTTTTTTTTTTTTTTTTGCAATCTGGTTGTTTATTCTCAAATCCTTTCTTTTGCCTTCTTGGCCCCCAGACTCGGCAGGTGATGGCCTGGTGTCCACTTGGGGGGCCTTGAGGAGGGGGAGGTCAGCTGGCCCGGCTGCCCCTTGCAGCAAGCCCGGATGAGGACCCCACCAGGGCCTGGGGGAGCCGTCAGCCTGTGAACTGGCCGCGGGGGCTGCTCCTTCCTGGCCGCTGTGGACACAGAGACGCCCTCCCGGCGCCTCCAGGTCAGCCACCTCTGACTCTGGGAAAAGGGGCGAAGGAAACCCACTCCCTGCCCTGCTGTGGCTGGGCCCCCGTCCCCCCGCTCGGGCTGAAGGAGGGGGTGGTGAGGACAGAGGAAGGAAAAGAAAGCAGGGGCTCCAGGCCGGAGGGAACAGCCGGTCCCCCGCCCGGGTCTGGAGGCTTCCTTGGGCATCGAGGGGACGAGCAGAGCAGGCACCAGCCCCCCAGCCACTGGCATGCAGACCCGGCCACCGAGCACTTCCCCTCTCGGGTGAACAATGCGCCCAGTCCTCTTCCCAGGTGTGGGGGGGCACTGGGTGCCCGTGCTGCGCCCCAGTCCCAGCCCATGTGCAGCTTGAACCCTCCCACTGTGCTTTCGTGTTCAAAAGAGGAACATCTGGAAGCCCCTCTGTGCCCTGCAATCGCACCGCCTGAGGCCCCCCGCCCCACTCAGGTCAGGGTTCACCCTCCCCTCCGCGCGCTTCGCGGCGCCAGCCCCGCGCCCGCGCCCGAGCCGCAGGGCATCATTTCCACCATGACACGTTTCGACACACGGCGCCTCCTTCTGTCCACCCTGTGGCCTAAGTGTTTTTCACGCAGCGCTGCGTTTTTGAGACTTCACAAGTCCGCCCAGTGCCCACGGGCCCTGGGGCAGTGCTGTCCCTCAGAACCTCGCGTAGCCATGGACATGACCTTCGCCTGCCCACCCGACTCAGACGCCAGTGGACACTGCGGGGGCTGCCGCGCTCGGGGTGTGGTGCCCGCAGCTGAGGGGCGCCTTTCCTGTGGGTTCCGTTTCGGGGACTCGGGTTCCCGACAGCCACCCGTGGCGAGTGGCCGCCACGCCGACAGCATCTGACGGGCATGAGTGTCCTCTGTGGACCTGCCGTCCACTGCTCCCCACCAACTACCATGTGGCCGTTCCCACATCGTCCTGCTCAGTGAGGCTCTTGCAGGCATTTCTGGAAGTTTCTCCAGGGCATGTAGACCGACTCGAATGGTCAGCGTGCGGCAGGCACAGGTCCAGCCCCTCGAGCCAGTGCCGTCCACCTGGGCGTGACTGAGCCGAGGGGCACCCACCCAGTCGTGCCCAGAGCTGGCACTTCTGCCGGCCAACCTGGGGCTCTCGTGGGGTCCCAGCCCGACAGTGGGATGCCGTCTCCTCCGGCGCAAGGCCACCCCCGCCCCACACTACCTGATCACCTGCTCCTGTGTCTGTCGGCCTTCGAGGTCCCCTCGGTGAATCACCCCACTTCTAGAACCAGGGACCCCACCTCTCTAGCCTCCCCCTCTGCCCCTCAGCCTGCGAGTCTCTGCTTGTGTGTTAGTTCCCAGCCTCTTTGGCCCCAAAGTACGAGGTTAAGTCTCTGTGGTGTGAACTCTCACAGAATCTGGACCTTTTTAAAATAGTCAACACAGTCATCGTAGCACAATTACGGTGTGGTGGTCGCCTGGTGCCGGCACAGGCCGGGCATAGCAGATGCTCGGAAGACCCGCGCGGGCCGTGGTCCCGGCACGCAGACGGCAGGACGGGGCTGTGTCTCACCCCAAGCCAGGTCGCCGGAACGGCCCAGCTCGCTCCACACGCAAGCAGAGAGAGCAAGAGCTCACCAGGTGCCAAAGGTTCGGCGTCGCGCAGGCTAAATCAGAAACGGTCCCAAGTGTAAGTAACAGAATTGCCTGGAAATGCAAGAGGATATTCATAAGCAACGTTAAGGGCCAAAGAAGAAATGCAAACAGAAATTTGATAGAAACTAGATGAAAAGAGAATTGAACGAAAAAAGAGACTCAAAATCTGTGAGGTGAGATCCGAGATTGAGCGGGAACAGCAGCGGTTAGTGCTGTTGTATAAACGCTGCTACTGGGGGTAAAGGAGGGTCGGAAGGTAAGCAGCCAAGCGGGTGACTAGGTGCTAGAGAAGGGACAGGGGAGTCACCCCAAAGAAGGAAGAAATGGAGTAAGCAGCAAAATCAACGCGCTGTCGGAGGTGCAGTCGCGGACACTGATGCGGCGGGAAACTAGTTCGCTGCCGGGGCCACCCGCGTGTGGGTGCTCTCAGGTGACCCCTGTGAGGTGGACTCCAAGAATCTCCAGTCCGGGCCAAACGGGGGCCACCCGGAGCGGGGTGCCTGTGACAAAGGCCACGGGGAGCAGGCTGCAGGGGCAGCTCTGCCAGGCCCCAGGGGACAGTCCCCACTGATGTCGGCGTCATTCTCATCGTTTGCAGAGAGGCAAAGGCTACTGCTGGGGGCTGGGGTGGGGGTTGGGGACGGGGTGTCCCCAGGACAGCCTCAGCACCCACCTCTCCTAAAATCACGCTGCTGCTCACGCCCCTCAGTCCTCTCGTCCCTTGGCCACATTGGAGCGTTTGCTTTCATTTTCACCAGTTGCCCCAGTTCTCCCTGCCTCAGGTGGATGCCGGCCATCTCGGACATGTGGTAGCTCCCTCTGCCCCTCTCGGGGACCCTCCCCTGCCCCAGACAGGGTTCTACTTGACTGCGGGGTCTCCTGGCGGGACGATTTCACCACGTGCGCCAAGCCTCCTGCAGGGGGCGCTGCGGCCTCGCGCCTGGCCTCGTGGGGCCCGCCATCTGGGTGCGCCCCTTGAGCGGGACCCCGGGCCAAGCGCCCTCGCCCGCGGCGCCTGCCTCTTACCTGCGCGGCCCAGCGGCTCCGCCCCACCCGCGAAGCGGCCCCCCGCCAAGGCCGTCACGATCCCTCGCTCGCGCCGCGGAGAAGCAGATGGCTTCATTCAGACGAGGCGGGGCAGGAATTACGTGCTCCGCAGCTCTCCACCCTCTGGCTCCGGGCGTGGGGTCGTGACCACACACGCCATTAGGCGCCTCATCCTCAGCGCTGCCATCCGCAGGCGCGTGCGGCGGCCCCAGCCGGCGGGTCCCCGGCGCCCGAGCCCTGGGGCAAGGCAACTGGCTTTTCCGGGAAGGCCCCGAGCCCCCGCCTGGCTGCTGGGTGACCACGGCACCTGCCAGCGGCTCCGTGGGCCCCTCTGTCGAGCTGGGGCGCCTCTGGGTGTCCTGAGGCTGGTGAGAAACACACGCCTCACACCGCGGAGCAGCCAGCCTGGCTCCACACCGGGCGGGGTGTGGCGGGGTGCGGCGGGGTGCGGTGAGCGCTGTGGCAGTGGTTTCCAGGACAACCAGCAGTGGGGCGCCCTGCTCCCTGGCATTTAGTGAGCTGAGCCCCGCCGTGGACTTCGGTGTTCTGCTTGTGCTTGGGGTGTTAGCGGATACGATCTCCCTCCTTTTCTAAAGCCCCACACGGGGCACAAGCTTTTGCGCCAGCCCCCACGGAGAGCCTACCCGCCCACCCGCCCAGCAACCGAGGGTCTCTGCAGCTTTCGCCCCCACAGCCCCCAGTGACACTGTCTCCCCTCCAGCTGTCCACCCCCCACCCTCCCTCGTCTCACCCAAACCCCACCGGGGTTTGGTGCTGATGGTGGGGTAGTGATGTTGGGGGTGCTGATGCGGGGGGACTCAACCCCCTCTCGTCTCCGGGGACCAGATTAACACTGGCGCACAGGCAGGAGAAAGCCCTGGTAAAAAGTCTTTCTTGCCAAGACTTTCCTGACCACCTGAGATGAGGCGATTTCTGCCCACTTCATCCGTGCATCCGCTCACTCATTCGTTCATCCTCCCAACGCGGTTCACACGGCTCCTGGGCACTGGGATCTTCAGGTGCAGACCCTCCAGCGCCAGGCCCCTTCTGCAGCGCCCCCATCTTGCCTGGGTGGCTCAATCCCTCCAGATGCCCGTGCAGTGGGCATTCATGGGCAGCCCCCGCCCTGCTGAAAGTGTTGTGGAGCCAGAGAGTGCAGGCAGCCCGGGCCGCGCGTCCTCAGGGAGCCGGGGAGAACGGGCACAGGCGTGAGTGCATGGCTGCCCCGGCGCACAGTAGGTGCTTAATGAGCATTGCTTAGATGGATGGGTGGGTGGATGGGTGGCTATTTCTTTCATACTGAAGTTACTAAGTAAATGGAGGTTGCAAAATAGACTTTTTACCAGGGCTTTCTCCTGTCCGTGCGCCAGTGTTAACCTGGTCCCCGGAGACGAGAGGGGGTTGAGTCCCCCCGCATCAGCGCCCCCCACATCACTACCCCACCATCAGCACCAAATCAATACCACCACCGTTAATGCCGCCATCAGCACCACCCCCACCGGCCCCGCCCCCGCGCCCACAGCTGGACTGACCCGGGCTCGTGAGAGCTGTGCCAGTTTCCTGGGCTGACTAATGACCACACACTTGGCGGCTTGGCCAATACAAACCGGCTGTTCGACAGTTCTGGAGGGAGAGAGCTGAAGTCATGGTTTCGGGGGGATGCGCCCCCTCCAAGGATCGGGGAGAACCCCTCCTTGCTTCCCCCTCACGGCTGCCGGTGCTCCCGGCTGGCCCACTGGCCTCCCCTCGCGTGTCTGCTGTGTCCAGACGCAGAGCCCGCCCGAAGAAGTCAGGGTGTGCACCCGAGATCCCCAGCGAGGCCTGCAAAGACCGCTTTCCCGGAGAGCGTCCCATTCCCGGTTCCGGGGCGAGGACGTGGCCGTGTCCTTCGGGGTTCATCATTCACCTCGCTCCAAGGGCCGGGGGGGTGGGCGTGGCAGGGACGCAGAGAGCAGACCTATGCTTCCCTGTGGGACCCTCAGGTGACGGCCACTGGGGACAGGACTGTCGCTGCTGGGAACAGGCAGGACCCAAGGGGGGCCGCCGGCGAGGGCCCGGGTGCCTGGGCTCCTGGAGACCTTAGGGGGAGTCTCGAGCTGCCGTCTGGGCACCGCGGGTGTCAGGAAAATCATGTCGGAGTGTGAAAATCAAGCCACCCCGCCGGGGGGACACAAGGCGTGTCTCGGGAGCCCTGAGCTGCGGCCCGCCTGGCGGGCTGACTTGGCGGTGGGCCCGAGCTCGGCCGGGTCAGAACAGCCTCAGGCGACTGTGATGCAAGCCCGAGCCCCCCAGCACCTGCCCACTCGGCCCTGGGGACACGCAGCCTCTGTCCTCCCCAGCCCCGAAGGCTGCCCCCCACAGCAGAGCCCTGGGGGCGCAGGCATGCGGGGGTCTTGGCTGCATGCAGTCCTACGGGAGGCCCCACTCTTTGTTCTGCCCCTCGGGAACTCCCTCTGGGAGGGTGGGGTGCTGGGACCTGGGGCGCTGGTGGGGCCAGGCCCTGATCCCCGCTGCTTCTGGGATCAAACTCGGGTGACTCAACCTGGGGTGAAGGAGCCTGAGGGCGCCGGGGGCCCCCAGCGAAGGCGCTGCCGGGGCTCCGAGAGGTGGCGCCTCAGCATGTGGCGGAGGCTGGCTCTCAGGAGCCCAAGGCCCAAGGCCACCGTGCGGGCCATCGCCATGTCCTCCCGCCCGCGGCCCCCGCTGCCTCCGCCCTGCGGTCCCGACCCCTCAGTGCCAGGGCGGCCCCTACAGCTACTTTGAGCTCACCCCCAGACGGAGCAGGGAGTGGGGAGGGGTGAAGGGGAGCCCGCAGAGCGCGCTGCGGGCACTCGGCCTCTGACCAGCTCCTCCCTCTGCCCACAGGTGGACGCCCAGCTCGACACGTTCCCCACCGAGGCCGCCCGCCAGCGAGCCCTCAGAGCCCTCCGGGAGGAGCACCCCGTGCGCCAGGGCACCCTGCGGATGGGCAACTACACCCACCCCTGAGGCCCCGCCGCCGCACCCCCAGACGCTCCTCCCTCCCCGACTCCCACAGGGCACCCCAGGTCGCGTGGGTCCTGCTGGGCCTCACTCAGGTCTCAGGACAGTTATTTTTGCTAAGAGTCCCCCCTTGAGGTTAGCCAGCCCTCGCTGACCCCGACCTCGGCCCTCCCCCACCCCGCCCCGCAGGGCACCCCGGTAAGGCAGACGCAGACCCCAGGCTGAGGGCCGCCCGGTGGCAGGAAGCCTCGTCCCCGGCCCGCTCCCCCTCCCGCATCAGTGGGGACCCCCGAGATGGCCCCCTCCCCCCCATCACCCCTGAGCATGCGCAGGCCGAGGGCCTTCCAGCCCGTCTCCCGCGTCGCGTTCTTGCCTCGGTTTCCCGCATGCTCTCTGCCCCTCCCCGTGTGCCTGACCTACTATAAATGCTGCTTGGCCCCGTTTGCCCCTCTCCCGCCTTTGCCCGAAAGCCAGCGACCCGCAGCCAGAGGAGGGCAGCTCGTGCTCCCGCAGCGGCGCGGTTGCCACACGGCGGGGGGCTTCTCCAGCACCCCAGCAGCGCCCGTCCCGCGTCGGGACCAAGCCCGCGCCTCGCAAGGCCAAGTCTGGTCTGGGGGTTCCCAGCCACCAGGCCTCACCCCAGACTTTGCCCAGAATTCCCGCCTCATTCACGCCACGGCCCGCTTGGTGTCTGCAGCCAAGTGTCGGGGCTCATCTCACGCCGACAGTGAAGCAGAACGCGCGCCTGTCTCCCCGGAACGCTTCTCCCTGCGGCGGCTCACAGGGGGGACGGTGAGGCTGGACTGTCACCGTCACCTGCGCCCGTCACCTCTCACCTCTGACCCACCCACAGCTTTGTCACCATTGCTCCCCAAGCCCCGTCCAGCCACTTCTTCCTGAGCCCCTCCAGCTCCTGGGGGGCAGTGGCTCCTTGGCAGCCTCCCTGGCTCCCGCCCCAGCCTGCTTCCCAGAGAGCAGCCCCCCATGTCCCAGGGCCCCCCCACGCTTGCACAGCCAGGCTGGTTGGACCCAACGGGAGGGAGCCCAGGCCGTCCCTCCCGCCTCGGCCACAGCTCTCTGCCTGCGCTGGGCCCCCTCAGCAGTCACGTCCCCGCTCAAGGCGCCCCGACAGCCAGCATGAAAGTCACACCCGCCTGACTTATTCCCTGCAAGCAGCAGCCTGAGACGACTGCCGTGCTCCGGGGGAGCAGCCCTCGGCCGGGGCTTTAAGGCGAGGGTCCAGCGGTGCCTGTAGAGGGGCCCACCACGGGGTGGGGGCATGGCTCACCCCACAGACCGTTCATCAGCCTCAGGGAGGCGCGGGGTTCCCAGGGAGCCGTGGCCGCTGCAGATCGGAGTGAATTTCTCCATCGGCGCCCCCACCCATACACTCACCGGCTCCATCAAAACGCCACGCTAGCCCCTCGCCAGCCCGGCCCGGCCAGGGCCTTGGTGGACCCCACCCGCTCAAAGGCCTGAAGCCCCCTCCTGTGACGCAGGCCAGGGGGAGCAGGCACCTCCACTGCTCTTGGGCGAAGCTACTTTGGGGACTTCCAGCCACGGGGAGCCCAGGGCAGGGCAGGGAGCGCCCAGGGGCCTGAGCCCAGCCAGGCGGCCGGGCCATGGCAGGCGCTCACAGCGCCACTCCACCACGGGTGTCCCGAGGGCCGGCACCGTGGCTTGCCCGCCAGCTCAGCTAGGGCACCCTCCGAGGGTCACACGCCACTCTGCGCGGGGCCTGGCACTCTTAGCAGATCGGAGCGATGGGTTACTTTCCTCTTACGAATTAATGGCTGCCCCTCTTCGGGCCTGCTGGGGTGACCAGAGAGCTGCCCCCCAGTTAAGTAAACCCTCCCGGCTGCTTTTCTAGGGCCCCGCCCAGGAGAAAGCATTGAGTTGGCCAGAAAAGGCCAAATCTCATTTATCCATCACTTCCTGCCCCGCAGCGCAGCCCCCTCTGGAGCCCCCAGCCTCTGGTGCTTGGGCCAGGCAGGAGCAGCGCCCGCGACCCCTCAGCTGCTGTCCTACAGCGCCACCCGCTGGCCAGTCGGAGCAGGAGCCTGTGGGGGCGCCGGCTCCAGCACCCCTGCCTTCTGGTCTTGGGCTGGCCCTCCCTCTCACCGCCAGGATCGTCCTTGCTGCGTGTTAATTATTTGTGCCTTGCAAAGCCCCAGGTCTGGTCCGGCCTGACTACTCCTCCCTGGTGTCCTGTCAGGTTGGCCAAACCTCCGCTCATCACTTGAGCCAGCCGGCTTGCCTGGGGGGCCACACCCACAACTGGGGTCCCTCTGCCTGCCCTTCACCCCCAGAGTAGAGTCCCTGAAGATTCCGGGGCTGGGGGGTGGGGTCACGTGTCAACCTCCCTCCACTGCCGTTGCCCCCGTGGCAGACGATGGAAAGCAGATGTCAAAGGAGGCTTGAGTTCCCTCAGCAGCAGCCAGTGGGCTGCCCAGCCACCAAGCAGTCCACTGCATGTCCAGAGCCTGCCCCCCAAAACTGCTTCTCAGTTAAAGACGGGTGGGGATGGGGACCGCCAAGCTCTCCGGCCCAAGTCCTCTGAACCCGCAAACCAGTCCGTGCACGCGGGATGGCTGCCCCAGAGCGTCTGTGGGCCCCTCCCTCGCTCACCTCCCTGCTGGCTGGCACTGGCGAACCTTCTGCCCCCTGGACGGTTCTGGTTTCCCCACAGAGGCCCCTGTGAACCACCTTCAGGAGCTGCAGTGGGAGGGTGGTCCATACCCAGGGCGGGGGAGGGGGGAGTGCCCAGAAGCCCCCTCTGCAGGGGAGGGGGCAGTGGGCAGCGGCCACGCCGGCTGGTGTGTCCCTGGGGGGAGACCTGCGGTGCAGAGGGCTGACACGGACGGAACCTTGAACAGGACTCGGGAGGGCAGGAAGGGGCTGGAGAAAACTGCGGGTGCTGCTGGCAAAGCCAGGGCTGCCGACAGTCCCAGCAGCAAGCCCAGGACAGCAGACTCTGGGTCCATGCTGAATCCCCGCTGCCGCCTATCGACTTTCACACTCTAAAGTGAGGCCCGACCCTCATGTGTTTCCTTGCACCCCTTCTCTGGCATAAGCAGATCATTAATAGTTTTCTCGTGCGGAGAAAGGCGGAGGGTGCTGGGGTCCAACTCGAGGACTCCCACCAGGCAGTGGCGGCCAGCAGAGGTGGGCCAGCTCTCTGGAGGAAGGGCTCAGCAGCCAGCAGAGGACGCACGCCCCAGGCCACGGACCCAGATGGAGATGGCTTGGTCGCTGGTCACTCATCCCAGGACCCAGGAAACTGAGGGGTCCAGAGAGGGCACAGCAGGGCAGCCAGTGCCCGGGCGCCCTGGCAGGCCTCCCCGCAGCCAGACTCAGGACAGCCCCAGGCCTTTGTGACATTTGTCCTGGATGTTGCATTTCTGTTCACTGATGTTTGAAATGGTCATTCAGAGGGAAAAAAAATAAGGTGCCTTTTTAGACAGCTTCCCAAAACTGATGCAGTTCCGGTAAGTTATAAATTTGCAACTGCAAAGGAGACACTATATGAAGAGGAATTTACACTGGTGGGCACTGCTGCCCCCTGGGCTCCGCGAGGGCAGGGCCTTCTGTCCCACTGTTTACAACATCACTGTGTCCAGCAGGGTGCAGGTGGCTTGGGACAGAATGCAGGCCTGGGGGGACAAGGGGGGTGGGGGAGGAGG
>PVIJ01010927.1:6806-57638 GCA_004024925.1 Scalopus aquaticus | reverse complement strand
TAATAGTTTATTGGAGAGAGTATTGAGAATATTGACAGAGATTTTTAGGCTATAGACCCAGTTTGGATTAGAATTAAGTTCCAGGTTTGGGATGACAGTGATAATGGTAGGAAAAATAACCGTAATAATTGCAGCTAATATTTATTCTCTATATGTCAAACATTGCATTGCTTTGCATATTTTTTTAATTAGTCCTCACAACATTGCTTTTGGGCGGAACTGTCATCATCTCAACTATGTAAATGGGGAAATCTATGGGTAGAGAGAATAGCTAATTTGCTCAAGATGTTAAACTAGCTAGTAAAGAGCATAAATTTGAACCCAATTTTGAGCTCTGACAATGTTTTATACACTATGTACCAAATATTTAATGCAATACTTCATTGTAGTGTCTACCTCACAAATGATTTTAAAATACTATCAATAGTATTTATCTAATGTGATGTGCTATCATTCTCTATTAGCCCATGTTAATGAATCATTGCTACCTATGGCTAAAAGAAATTTTTAGTCATTCAGTCATATACATTTCTGATTTCTTTCAGCATTATTTTTATGTAATTCTCTGAAAATCTTGTCAATAAATATAGCATTTTAGTGTTATCTCAAGTGCAAAATCGATGTGCCAGGTGTTGGCCTTGTTAAATTGCTGGTGAAAACATATTTTTGTCAGCTGCCTGAGAAAACTTGAAAGGTGGTACCTCTGGTATGGTAATTATTTTTAATAGTACAAATTGATATATAGAAGGGAAAGAACAGCATGCATAATCACACTAACTTGTAAAAATGCTGAGTTAAATTAACCAAATAGCAGGATTTACGAAAAAATGAATAACTGCTATAAATGAATTGATACAATTTATTTAAAAAATAAATAACCTAGAGAACCAATGTTGTTAAACAAAGATTTTAAATAAACTTTATTCTTTTCCTTGCGTTGCAAATTAGAATTTAATGTGTCAGTTTTACATGAAGGTAAACTCAAGTCCATTTGCATGTGAAATTTCTCTTCTGTTCCATTCTCAATTGTACATTTACCATGTTTGCTATTTTCCCCAGTAATAAAAAGGGTACATATTCAATGGTCAAAAATTCTTTTGGATAATTTTTTAAATACTTCCTTTTTAGAAAAAGGCAAAACCTTCAGGCAAACTATAAATCTGAGGCATATAGCAGGGGAGGGGGAGGAGAGAAAGAAGGGTCAAAATGGGGAGGGAAGAGCACATGGATTATGCTGATAGCTCATGGGTGGTTGCTGTGGGGGTGGGGCAACTACAGGGAGTACACCTGAGGGGAGAAATTAACAACAATTTAAGAACATTAAAAAAATGAATAATTTAGGAAAAAAGTCATACTAACTTAGATATTTATTCTTTAATATTATCCAATAGCACATAACATTTCTTGCTAAGGAGGAGGTATTCCTTAAAAAAAAAAAAAAAAAGCTAATTATCCATTGATTACTTCCTAATAACTCTTTTCATTAGAATTAGTTTGTATTTTTTTTTAATTCTTTTTAAGAAATAAGAGAATGGCACTGTTTTCTGCAGTTCTTAGTAAGCAGAGAAGGGACTCCTCTCGGAGATGCTGTCTCCATCAGAGCAGTGAGAATGAGCTGGAAAATTAGAGAAGCTAGCTCAGGGCTGAGTAATACCAGAAATCCCCATGGAAAAAGAAAACGAAAAAGAAGAAAGGAAGGAGGGAGAGAAGGGAGCACTTCCATAGGTTAGTAGAGTAAGTCAGTGTATATCCTGGCTTCTGTATAAATGGTAAAATCAGCACTAACACATGTGTTGTGGGAAAAAAAAATACCCATGGCATATTGAAGTAAAGCATCTGCGTTAAGCATTTGGTAGATTATAATGACTAGTAATTTCCTTCCTCTCAAAAATATCTTTCCTCTAAATTTGTATTATAAACATTACCACCATGTATGTAATAGAATAGAAACACACAGTTTTGTGTATATGTTTTTTAAAAGAGTTCATTGGAATCAGCCTGGGAGGAACTGAATATATTTATACACAGATAGGTGCTAAATCTGTGCTAATGTTCTTTTTACTGCATAATTTAGGAAATGCTAGAGAGAAGGGAATAACAGTGTCAGAGCAAATATTTCACTGGCAGAGTTACACAAGTTAGAGAGATTTTATTCCAGAATAATATTGTAGGAAAGAGAAACCAAGATATGGTCTGAACTGAAGAATGCTGAAACAAATTTTAGAGTTTTTAAGAGCTGGAAGATATAGGCTACCTGTTTACTAATTGATCCACTATAAAAGAAACTTTCTTCTTTTTTTTTTTAAGATTTATTTATTTATACATACAAGCTGGGGTACAGGCCAGAGGCGTGGGGCGGCGAGAGGGTTCATCAGAGACAGAGTGGGGAGCAGAGCAGGCAGATCAGAAATACACTGCTGAGGGGAGCAGTGGGCGAGGCAGGTGAGGTCTGCCGCGCCATGTGGGATTCTCCCTGGCTGGGCGTCGAACTCGCGTCCCAGCTGTGGACAGCTCCACAGCGCAGCGCTTAACCTCTGTGCCACCAAGGAGGCCTATAAAAGAAACTTTCTTAGAATTTCATGTCTAGAAACATTTTTACAATTTGGAGGGAAAGTACCCTGGGAAATTAGTCTCCTACTCACCTCTCTTGGTAGGGAGAGAAGGAGGTTAGCTTCCTTGAGGGTTGCATTCAAAGGCATAATTCTTAGGTCCTTGAGAAGGACAGTCCTTGCTTATAAAATTCACAAGAAGTCTTTAAAAAAAATTTACATCTCAAGCAGCAAAAAGAGAATTTCTTATAACTTTAAGTAAGGGGAGGAGAAAGACCTTTGTTCTTCGGCTAAAATCGGTAGGACTTAGGTCAGAAGAAAATCAGGAACCTATAGACAACAGACATGTCCAAAGGGTAAAAAATAACTAAGGGAATATTGAGGACATCTTGGTTTGCAGAAAGAGATGCTTGTTAATAGTAAGTATAAAGGGAGACTTTATTTGATCAGATTATTAGGCTTTTGATATTTATTTATTTATTTGGCCTATAACATGTTTCAAGTGTAGAGTTAAATAATTTATCACTGCCTGCATCTAAGCTACCTTAAAATAATCTGGTCAAAACAGCTTAAAGATTGTTCATTTTTTTAAAAGGTGAACTTCAAGTTAATATAAAAAATAGATATCTTGATTTCTATAGCATTAACTTACTAGAATGGAAGAATTAATAGCACATTAAAACTATTAAAGTATTGGGCCTCGCTGGTGGCACAGCTGGTTAAGCACAGTGCTATGAAGCTTTCCAGAGCCACTGCAGCATGAGTTCGATACCCGGCCAGGGAGATTTCCACATGATGCAGCAGACCTCTCCTGCCTCGCCCGCTGCTCCCCGCAGCACTGTACTTCAGTCGATCTGCCTGTTGTGTTCCCCACTTGGTCTCTGGTGAATCCTTTCACAACCCCACACTTCTAGCCTACACCCCAGCTTGTATGTATACATAAATAATCTTAAAAAACTATTAAAGTATTTTATAATTGTCATTTGGAGAAATATGCCTTCATAATAGAGGAAATGGAAATGGGTAATTATAGCAATTGGAGGATTTAATTATAAGGAATATAACTTTTAAGTGCAACTGCACTTAAACATGAGATTTATGATTATGAAAACTACCTTGCAAATATGTTGAGTTCCACCTTCATCTATGTGTAAGTCCTTTTAGATATGTTTGCTAGATTTCATAACTGCAATTCCTTTCTGTCATCAGAACACTTTTGTTTAATATAGAGAATAAATCCTATTAATTAAAAACTTGAAATTCCTACCTCTTCTCCTCTCTGCTTATGCTGATTACGACTGCCTTAGTTTTAGGGCTTGAAGTATAAAGTAAAAGCAGGATCTATCTTTTTACACTTTTCTTCACCAAATGTGTATTGTTACTATAGGCATAGGGAACAGAAATAGTGAAATGTGTAAAATATCCAACTGGGTAAGCTTGTTGGGAGGAATCACACTCTGATTAGTTGTGGGGTTATCAACTAAAAAGGGACAGGCAACAGTTCCTGCAGGTTTCCCTAAATCACTTGGAGATGGCTTTCCTGTATTTCCCTCAGTGAGTGCTTATCTATTACTCCATACAGTCCTGATGCTGACACTCCTCTGGCAACCTTCTCATCTCTTCCCTCTGATGATCTTTGCTCTAATGTTCTAGTTGCCCCACCAAAGTTAGCATCGAATTTAACTAACCTCCTTTGCTAGAAATTCAGATTACATTGACTTTCAGTTTTAATCTTCTGCCTTTTTTGAGAAATAGAACCTGAGTAGAGGGTATCTCAGTATTGTCCATGCTTTTCCATCCCCCAGGAAATAAACCACTATCAATGAATTTTCCTTCTCATCAGTAGGCAAAGGGACAGATCATCAAGTTGACACTGTCAGTCAGATATTCTAATAGGAACAAACACGCCTCTTCTTTAGGCATCGCTTGTACTTATGACTGATTCACTTTGAGCCCATTTCTCTTGGCTTTTAGAGACAAAATAATACCTAATAACTACTATACTTTCTAAAAGGCCTAAAACATCCTTATTTTTCAGTTCTCTTGACTAGAATTGGACTAAGCAGAATGGACTAGATTTCTAAGTGGGGGTTTTCTATAGACTGTTGCTATGTGACATTCTAATTTTATGGCAATTTCCTATACTTAAAGTGTGGAAAAGGTTAAATTCTTGAACACTGGAAAATATTTCACTGGACATATAGTTGCATGTAAAATATTTCCTCACAGAACTGCTAATGCATTCAGTGAAAGAGATAGTGTGTGTTAGGCTTAGTAATTGGAATATTCTGGACATTCAGTGAAAGTTATCATAATCATTTTCATCCCATCATCTTCAAAGTAATTCCTATTCTGTTTTTTTGTTACACTATACTATCCAGATTATGGTACCTTTCTCAATTTTAGCATTTACTTGTTCCCCTACCAGTCATCACCACTGTTTATTTCAAATTCCAGGTTCATTTGAAAAACCGTCTTCAGAGAATTTTTATGCACTTTCCATCATGATTTTTATAATTTCTGTCTTACACAAAATTTTTGTTCTCCAAATCACGAAAGACAAAAATATACTCTAAAATTGTCTGTGAAACCTGCATTTCAAAAGAATTTACCAAATATTAATTTTATCAATTTGTATCGTTAAACAGCCAATTTATTTTTTATTGTAATTTTTCACAGCAAATAATGAAGGCCAAATCTTATAAGCTCGTGTCTGTGTAATTGTGATAAGCCCTTAATTGGTTTCCTTTATGTGCTTTTTTTCCAATCTACAAATCATACTGTTCAATTTTTTCCTACATTAATCCCTATTTTCAATAAAGTCAATAAGGAAATTTCAATAGCTCTTATCTGTCTCAAGACAAAGTTTAAACTCCTTGTTATAGCATTTCAAGATTCACATCTCTCTAAATTAGCCCTTAACTTTCCTTCCACTCCCCTGAAACCCCCTACTTCCATTGGACTGTTTTTCTCTATTTCTAGAATCTTTCTGGTTTATACATAGAGTATGTTCTTTTTTTTTTTTTTTCGCACTTTAACCACCAAATATCATTCTTTCAATAACTAATTCAAAATTTACATTTCTAAGGAAATTTTCTAGGCAATACCGTGCTTCCACACTCTTAGAACACCTTTAGCTGATATATTCTCTAGTAACACTAATTTCATGAAAGCTTAATGTATTTTTAGATCTGTGCTATTTGCTTGACATTCATTATCTCATTTGATCTTGTCATAAAATCTGCAGTATGGATATCACATCAATATTGTTCAGATAGAAAGCCAGACATAAATTTCAAAATATCAATAAAGGTTATTTACATGGCAAGTCCAGAATAAAATTAATGCTGTGTCTGATTGTGAAGACCTTTTATTTTCATTCCTCCCATATTGAGATGTTTAAGGTATCAGAATTATTAGAAATAAAACAACTTCTTATTTCATCATTTAAAATAATGTTTCTATGTAATTATGGGGGACTAAAATAGTCCCTCAGAAAGTGCTGAAGTCTAAATGGATGCTAAAGAAATAAAGTAATGAATCTACTTAATATTTTGATTCATTTTTATACCATTTTATTTTCTTTATAGAAAAAAGGAATACCTAACTGGTTCTCATCAAACTAAGTGTTTAAAAGATAAAAAAATGCAAATTATGGGAAAGAAAAATAAATAGGATTTCCAGATCAAATAAAACTATGTTGAGAAAGTCATTATGTGTAGACATTTTCATAAAGGACATTATATTGCTCAGAAATAGTTTAGGTGACATCAAAGAGTAGCATGTCACAGATAATAATCTCATAATAGTATGTAGTAGTATATAGTATATAGTAGTATATTTTCCTCGTACTAATGACATTTACTTTGTTTTGTGTTTGCCATAGAATCACTTATAAGTATGGTTACACGAGAATTGAAATTCACACCAAGTGAGCCTAAATAATTCTAGGAAAATAAAATGTATCAGAGTCATTAGGCTTTAAAATTGATGTGCACATTTTTCTTACTAATAATTATGCCCATTTAAAACAATCATTACTCCAATAATGTGAATTTAATGAGGAAAATATATGAGAATATTATTAATTTTCTTTCTGCTAAATTAACAAGCCCTTTTGCTGACATTTAATGTAGGTATCATTAATAGGAAAAAATCAATTAAAGTCAAATACAAAGTTGATGAAGATTAAAAAATAACTTTAACTCAGGAAAAAGGGAAGCCAAAAGCCACTAGAAGAAAGAATGTAATATAAATTACAGCTAAAATAATGAAATGCAAATAAAAATGTTGGTACAAATGATCAAAGAAAGCAAAAGTTGGGTCTTTGAAAAGACAGATAAAATAGACCAGCCTCTAGCTAGGCTTACTAAGGAAAAGGAAAGAAAACTCTAATAAATAAAATCAAAAATGAAAGAGAACTTAGACATCTCAAATCATGAGACAACCATGAATAGCTTTATGCCAAATTGTATAGCATGGGAGAAATGGACACATTTTTGGAAGTATACAACCTGCCAAGACTAAATAAGGAAGAAATAGAAAACCTGAACAAATCTTTTACCAGAAAGGAAATTGAAACAGTAGTCAAAATTTTCCAAAAATTGAAACCCCAGGACCAGATGGTTTCACTAATGAGTTCTACCAAACCTTCAAAACCAAACTAATGCTTACCATTGTCAACTGCTCCCAAGAAATTGAAGAAGAGGCCATCTTACCCAAAGCAATCTACAGATTTAATGCAGTCCTATCAATATTCTAATTTTTTTCACTGAAACAGAAAAAAATACTCGAAGTTTGCCTGGCATAAAGACAGTCACATAGACCCATGGAACAGAATCAGGAGTCCAGAAATATCCTCATCCATATGCAATCAATTAATTGATGAAAAAAAACAAAGAATATATAAAGGGGAAAGGGCAGTTTCTTCAATAAAGGATATTGGAATAACTGACAACCACATGCAAAAGAATGAAACTGAATCACTGTCTTATAAACACAGAAAAAACACCATTATCTTACATTATAACCACCCAAATGAGGATGGATTAAATATTTGAACATAAAATCTGAAACCATAAAAGTCCTAGGAAAAAACACAGGGGGTGAGAAACTTGACATTGGTTTTGTCAATTAATTTTTGGATTTGATGTCAAAAGCAAAAACAACTAAAGCAAAGATAACAATAGGGTCTACATCAATGGACAGTGGTGGAGCACCATGGGTATCTTTGTGATGGGTATGGGGTGGTAATATATCTGAAAAGGTGTGATCCTATACTTCTGATTCCTCTAGTGTTGTAAACCAGTGTCTCCACAATAAAATAAATAAATTTTGAAATCAACTTTATAAAGTAAAAAATATTTTAAAATGAAATATTAAAAAATGGATTGAGGAAGTGAATAAACATTTTTCTAAAGAAGATATACAAAAGTCAATAGGTACATGAAATAGTACTTAACATCACCATCATCAGGAAAATGCAAATCCAAACCACAATGAGAGCTCACTTCACACCTGCTAGATGGTTAGCATCAAACCACAAGAAATAACAGGTGCTTCAATTTATTTTGTTTGGATTACTTTTTTAAAATGTAAATCATATACTTGTTAACTTGTGTAGTTGTGAATTACTATTAACATGCTTGAGTTCCATGCAATGTTTTTCATTCTGTCCATTGGCAGGGTGGTGTCAAAGAAAACATAAATGACACTCAAGCTGAATGAAGTGAGTCTGAGAAGGAAAATACTTTATGTTCCCATTCATATGTGGTATCTAAAAATACCAAACTCATCAAAAATTCAAAGAAAAGATGGTGGATGCTTGAGGGGGGGTAAGGACTAAGGGAAGTGGGTAAAGTTGATCAAATGATACAAATTTCCAGTTATAAGATAATAAATGAGTTCTGGAGATGTGTGTAAAACATGGTGACTATACTTAACAATTATGAAAATTGCTAAGAGTAGCTCTTATGGGAAAAAATTGTGACTACATGATATGATGAATGTTAACTAAACTTTTTAAGTCAGTGCACTTTAAACCAGTACAATATTATATGTCAAAGAAATAAAAATATAAATACATAAATAAATAAAAATACTTGGACTGGAGATTGAAATTGGGCATATTTTCTGTAAGTGGTCCCTTCTTCTACTTTCTGAGATGGTCCCCATATCTGCCTGCTGCCCTCCTTTTTGGACCCTAAGACATAAATTTGCTTCATATAAGCCCTAACACCTGACTCCACATGAAGTCAAGAAATTGACTGAGCCCTAATATGTCACTTATGAAAATGTGTTAGTCTTTCCTTACTTTATAGGGAGGTTAGTTTTGAAATAGTACACTGGAAAGAATTCTAATATTATTTACTGTGGGGTAGAGCTGTAAACAATATTTTCATAGTGAATCACCTTAAGAGGGAGGAACTTTCATATAAATAGAGGTTGTCACATTTGTTGCATGAAATCTTTGTAGCTAAGTGGCTTTACCTATTAGAGACTGAATTTTTCTTTCATTTTCCTTTTCTTTCTAAAAGATTCTTGGGGTAGCTCCTTAGAGTAAATTCAATTTCCTCTTTGCCTTGATTTGGTGCTTGATTTACATAATTTATAATCTTGATACATATATAAGTCATTCTCTTTTTTTTAAAAAAATCCACAGAACTTCCAAATGCAAAGATAGTGCCATTGAGTACGCATAGGCCAATACCTAAAAGCAAACAGGAATAAATAATACATGCATGTAAAGCATGTTTAATTTACAAAGTTAGACCTACATTTGTAAGGTTGTGTGCCTGCCCACATTTCCTCTGCTAATTTTTAATGAGGTGGTGAGAAGCTTGGGAAAAGTATCAGATTCCTTAGAACAGAAGTGCAAAAATAAAATGGTCTAGATCAATTTAGAATATTCTGTATCCTCAGAAGACTTGCCCTGAAGTACTGAAGGAATAAAATACTGGCTGCATCTAAAAGAAGAAAACTGCATAACGAATGTGCTTTGCAAGAGTAGATTTGAGTAAAATTTTTCTTAATGCAAAGCAAGATATTTATAATACTGAGAGCAGTCACTAGAGCTCAGTGTTTAAAATACAGATAATTGTAGAGTCTTACATAAAGAGAAAACTGTTATTTTATCATTCTTTAATAGTCCTTTGGGGGCTTTCTAAAAAAAAGCTTCAGTTTGAATAGCTACTTAAAATAGATCTCTAAAAATAACAGGTAATAAAGTCAAATATTAAAACTCCTTGTACTGTATCTTGGAAAAAATCATCTGCTGTTCTCATCAGGGGGTACTATTTTTTATAAAAATCCTTCTGTTTTCATTGAGATGTACTTTAGAATTATATTTACTTAAATGCATCTAATGTAAAAGGAAAAGCATAAATGTATATGATTTTTTAAAAAGATTTATTTATTTATGAATATAAACTGGGGTGTAGACCAGAGCTGTAGGGGCTGAGAGAATTAACCAGAGACAGAGTGGGAAGCAGACCAGGCATATCAACTTAAGTACACTGCTGAAGGGAGCAGTGGGCAAGGCAGGAGAGGTCTGCTGTGCCATGTGGGAATCTCCCTGGCCGGGTATTGAACTCATGCTACAGTGGCTTTGGATAGCTTCATAGTGCTGCACCAGGGAGGCCCATGTATATGATTTTATTTTAAAATTAAATCATACAGATTTCATGCACAAATGTTAGAAGGTCATATTTAGTTTTTTACAATCAAATTGAATGTTTTTGTGTGTTTATCTCTGATGAATCAGATTACTAAATGATCAGAACAATGTTTTAAAGCAATTAAAGTGACAATGTCAAATAATGTTTAGGGATACTATTTTTAAAGCAACCAGAAGTAATTTTTTCAAATCAAAATCTATATATTCTCTTGCAACATTTCCTAATTTAGAACATGGTATCCAAAAATCTTTTCAACTTCCTCCACTGCAATCCATTTCGATATTTCTGTGCTGCTTTGGAAATCTTTAATGATCTACTAAGTACAAAAAAATATTTTTGCCTTGATTTGGAGGATGGGAGTAAAACAGTAGTTACTGATTTTATGCTCAGAAGATTGGAACAGGTGCTTTTATAGTTCTTACTGCTAATCTGTTGAGTCTGTGGCAGCACCCAGATCCTCCTGGCACTTTGCTGAGTGCTGAATTTGGGGTGTGCTTAGCATTATGAAGAGTGAGAGCTGATTTTACAGGATACCAAAAGCTTCTAGCCCATCCTTACAGTTTCCAATGGTGTGCTTGAAGGACTACAGATCATGGCTGTGAGATGAAATCTGTTCTTGCTCTCCGTGCTTTATGTTCATCTTTCCATTTCAACCTGTTGACCTGAAGCTCCAACAACATATGAAAAGTTAGCTATCTCACAGGGTTTAACCAGCATCCCTAATAATGTCTTAGTGGTTCTGCTTTTCTGTTTGAACCCAAACTAACCTATCATTATCACCACAAGAAATAATTTGTAAAGCAGAAAACCACAGGAAATTAAATTTAATCTAATATGATAAAGAGAAATGCTTTACACATATAGAAACTATAGTCTTTAGAATATTTTAAAATATTTTAAGTTTGTAAGAATCTGGTTTTCTTGACATTCTTAAAGATCCCAGATAGCTAAATGGTGCTGGTAATTGAGTATTTTTAATTAGTTTCCAAAATATACTTATGTGTGATTCTAGATGGGTTCTACAAATTCCATCTTCCTATTGTCCGTTTCTAAAAATTGAAAACAAAACACACTGGATAGCAAAAGAAAGGGTTTGCCTTTTCTTGCTGGTTGGCTGTTCTCACAGTGCTGGCAAAGTGACTTGCTGCTCTAGCAACTACAGTCCACTAAGGAGAGCTGAAGAAGCCAGTTTGCAAAACCCCTCAGAGCAGTCAACCCGCCAGTGCTGCCCTCCACAGAAGCCTCAACCTTGATCTAAGTCGTCCTTCCTTTTAGTTGCTAAGGCACAGAGAATATCCCTTCCTTACATATCTGAGTATCTGAACTGAGGAGTCATTCTGTGCTTCTTTCTGTTTCCTCTCAAGCTGTCTTATTTCTTCCCCAAACCCTAGGGCTGGGAACTATTTCTTATATTAGTTGAATTTTTCTTTTGAGCATTCCAACAGCTGTTTAGCCAGTTTCCTTTATTAAAATGATCTCGTATTGGAAATTCTTAAAGTGCTTTTTAATTCCTGACTAAAGCCTAAATTATACAAGGTAAACACAAATTCCTTTTTACTAAAGTATTTTGAATAGTAATTTCATTTACTGCTTTATGAAATACTAAATAACAAGCAAACACTGATTATCTCGATTTTATATGGGAACACTGAAAAATTGTGTATCCTTTATAGAGTTAACAGTCATCTTACCAGATTGGAACATAATAGAGTATTTTGTATGACTATAAAACATGCACCTTGAGATTTTAATGCTGATTTTCCTTCCCATATTCCACTATGGCAATCCATGTATGTGACAGCTATTGGTTTAGCACATGATTAATTTTTTTGAAGCCTCTTGGTTGCCCTTTGCTCAATTAGCATTAACATGCATGAATGTTTTCTTTTATTCTACAATAACTGAATATTCAATGGGAACATTCTTCTTGAACTTATTGTTATTTCTAGAACAGTAAATTATCATTTTAAAATATTAAGTAAAAGGGAGATTAAATTGTCAGCATTTTAAAACTGACATTCAAAGGCCCAGGTAATTTTTACTGCACTTTATAATTTTATACTGGATAAATATTTACTTTGTTGAGCCAATTTCTACATCTGTACTCGTTATTTCTAAATGACTTTGTTTTTCAAGCACCCTATATTCTAATACTTTTTTTAAGGTGTTATTTTACTGATAGTTGCATCTGAGTTTGTGTTAAGTAGCCTATGGAATATCTAGAAATGGCATGCCATCTCTGGGATGCTTTTGAAGTGAGAATGGCTGAAAAAAATAAAATATTCTAAATTTCATTTATACACACACACATACATATATGTATACATATTGTCATTGAAAATTGACTTTGGTGGAAAAGAATAAAAGAATGTAATCCTTTTGGGGTGTGTGTTTGTGTGCGTGTGTAAGAGAGTAAAAGAGAGAGACAGGCAGAGAGAGGAGAGAGAGAGAGAATGCAAAATACTGTGGAAGGAAAACTGGCATTCAGAAGTGAAGGGAAAATGTCAATTTACCTCAGGTCCTAGAAAGTAATTTTTTAAAAGTTCAGGTATGCCCATGTTAAAAAGCAGTGCTCTTTAAGTAGTTTAGACCATTAGTAATACACACACACACACCATTATACACATATATACACATATCATTAGATATATATATATATAATACATATATATTACTAATAAATAAGTGTATATACACACACTTAATATCAGTTTAGTTTTGGGGTTTTGGGGGTGATTAATTTTGTTTGGGATTGCTGAAAGGCACAAATCAAATGCATCCAATTATGAATCTTGTTTCCAAGATTGTCTTTTATTTTTTATCTTTAAGCATGTTTACACCCTAAAGATAAAAATTCACATTTTAAAGTAGCCATCAAGATGAAATATGAGTTTTATTAGAGACTTCAGAAAGTAAAAAACAATTGTACCTAGTGTTAGTACTTTAGAATGTTCAGAACTCCATTTGCTCTGAAATTTTTTTCTTCTTACAGTTCTAGGTCCTTCCCTTTATAATTCCAAATTAAAAAGAAAATTTTACTTCTTTTATTTTCAACTTTCACTAAGGGACTGTGATTGGTTGTGTTTGGATTAGGTGATCTCTCTTGGACCAATCACTGTAAATTGGCAAATAGGACACTGACTAACCAAGTCTTCTCTAATCATATTAGCTTTTCTGAAAACATGCCGGTGGCTTTGAGTACCCTAACATGGAATACCTAATAGTTAACTTCATATTACCTTGCGAGACTGAGAAAGATAATTTGAACTAGAGGCTTTTTATTAATATATGTAGTTATTCATTCTATTTACTATGAATTGTCAAAGTTCAATTGCTTTTTTACCATGTGTTTAGCTCTCGTATAACAAGATTTTAACCCTGTGAGTAAAAGTTAATTCTGTTTAATGGTACCACTTACATTAATTGAAATGATATTTTATAAAAAAGAACATGAACTGATAAAAGTATTTCAGTTCCAAAATCTATTACCATTTTGTGATGTTATTGACAACTGCTGTGCTATGCCTTTAATGTGGCCCAGTTGACAGCTAATCAGGCATTCCATGATTTAGGAGGACACATAATCCAGACTTTCTCATTCATAAATTACTCATTTGGAAGTATTTAGCATAAGGAAAATTTTCACTCTTAAGTGTCCTGTAAGTGGCAGTTGGAAATCCAGTCACTCCATGAAGATATGTCAACTACTGTAGTAAGAAAATATTGTTGCCTAACTCTAAGTTCCTACAGCACATTATATGAATCATTGGTTTATTTAACATTACTGATTTTATCATTCATTTTTATAGATTATATTTCATAACTTAGACTGTAAACTTCGTAAAGACGTTATGTTTACTAATTGCTGCTGTGGTAGGGCCTACCTACCATATGTGATTGCCCTCATGTTGATAATTTCCATTGACCCCTCATGTACTGATTGTGCTATAGGTGAATCACATAAAAAAGTCCACTTCACTATCCCTAGAAATTTCCAGAAAAGTTCTCATATTTGTCCAATTTGTGATCTCTATAAGAGATGATTATAATTAAAAAGTCAACTCGTACTTTATTTTAATAATTTGTACTGTATAGGAAACATAATTACCAAAGAATCTGTTTTAATAAGATGCCCCAGAGATGTTCATGGAGAATATAGTACACTAAATAGACAACAGAGACAATGATACTTCAGAAAGGACACTCAGGTTTTCATCCCCAAGAGAATATTCATTTCACAATCTTAAGATTCTCCATTTCCACCTAAACTTCTATCTATATAAAAATAAGTTAAACATCCATGTTCTTAAGTACCAAAAGCTTCAGTTGGATAAATTGTGGGATAGAGCTTCTATTTTGTTCCAGAGACAGTGGTACACCTTTCAAAAACTTTGCAAGAATTTCATGTTCCAATTTAGAACAGTACAAGTAGTTCTACCATTCTAAATTACTCTACTCCAAAATATTAAATATCATATTTCATAGAATTTGGTTATAAAGTTAGTTATAAAGATAGTTGTCAGTGTGAAATTTGGTTTTGTGGTCGATTTTGTGTCATATTTTGTTAAATATTATGCTTCCATAATAGAAATTAAACTTTGCCTCAAAAAAGGACAAATTTCTTAGCATTAACTTTATATTAGAATAAGGGATTTTATATCTACTCCAAAAAAACTCATTTATACATTTCCTAAACTATGATATTTATTTTGAAATATAAAAAACTGTACATATTCTCTAATGTAATTATTTGAATACATATTTCTGTAAGACATTTAAAATAATCCTATCCCAACCACAAACTGCTAATTTTACAAGTGTGACAACTTTCAAGGATTTTTCCTGTATATTCATAATGGTATTAGACTTAAGACACAGAATTAAGATAAATCTTATATGCTATTTATCTTTTTAATCTTTAATGAAGGCCCAAATAAATGGGACATGATTAGCTACCAGAAAATTGATTATGTTCCTTACTGCATTGCAAGAAAAATTGTCCCAAATTTGACCCTTGGTGCCAATGCCAGAGACTTACTCAAAATCAGTACATAACAAAAGGACTTCTCTTTGTGAATGTTAGAATCCAAGTGATTTCTAAATCCAACAGTCTCACAGCTTTTCCTCTCTCAGCATCAATGGCAGGGTTGTGAAAGCAAACAGCTGTCCCTCCATTATTTTTTTTCTTTTTCATTACATGCTACAGATTGTCACTAGCTCTTATAAATTCAGATAGAACTGAACAGTCTGAGGAAGTTCAGTTCAGGGTCAAGCTCCTTGAAATAGCATGAAATTGTGCATTGCTGAAAATAGAGGATTTAATCTTTGGACTTAGGGCCATAAGACAGGATCACCCAGTCTTTCAACCATTACTCTTCTGTTAGAACTAGCTCCTAAACATGTAACTTTTGGTGACAGAAGAAATTCCATGATTTGATTAAGAGAATAGGTGGAAAATGCTATAACCTACGGACTACTTTTACTTGATTTCCTAAAGGTCTGCTTCACTGGCATATTCAATAAATTGCAATTAGTCCTCACACTTAATATTCAGAAACCCATGGTTACTGGAGTGTGCTTTGTAAGATTCAGCCATGCAAACCAGGACAATGTATTGATGTACATGTGGTACATATTTTAGTGACATTATTTCTGTCTGATTTGAGGTTCTCTCTGCACAGCAATATTTCAGCAATTCTAGAAATGTCCTTCTTTGTAGTACACAAAATAAAAATTTCTTTTTCAACATCAAGTGAGGAGTAATAACTAAAAAGACATTGTAAAGGTACTTATGATAACTAAGAAGATATTATGATGCTAAATTATACTATAGTAGCTTTTTTAAGCCTCATGGGTGGGGTCTTTTAAATAATTATTCATTCACTTGATCCCTTGGGATCCCAAGGGATCATTCACTGATCCCTTGTTTGGTCCCCTATATTCCTCCTGTAAGTGAAACCATCCCATACTTTTCTTTTTCTTGCTGACTTATTTCACTGAGCATAAAAATAATAACAATAAAAACAAAACAAAAATAAACAGGCAACTATAAATCAGAGACATTTCTGCAGGGGAGGGTGAGGGAGAGGGATCAAAACAAGGGAGGGAAGAGCACAAGGGACTATGGTGATGGTGCACGGGTGAATCGGTGGTGGAAATTCTATGGGGACTACACCTGAGAAAAGAAAGCAAACATTGTACAAAAATGAACAATGATGTAAAATATATATAAATAAGTAAATAATTAAAAAATAATAATTCATTCAACAAATATTTTTGGGATAGTAGTTATAACTTTCTATGTTCAAAGGAAATCATGCCCCATTAATTTTATTTTTTGCCATACTATGAATTGCATAAAGAAAATAAGACACAAAGAATGATCAGTTCTGGGGTATTGCTTATTGTACTCTACCAGTTCACATTTTGCCCAAATTCCCCTTATGTTAAAAGTTAGAGGATTATGGTGAGAATGATACTGTACTTTTCTAGCTTGTGGTTACTTTAGCATTTAGCCATTAGAGAAATAGTTATTTTAGGATTTATCCTTAACTATAATTACAGAGGTTATATGTGGAACACATCCATACCTCATGTGCCTTGTACAAAAATTATTAAATTCTTACATCATCGGTCATTTGATATTGTTTCTGGCCTGGACTAGTATTTCTTTTTTAGAAACACATATAGAAAGAGTATTTATGACATTGTATGTGTTTGAGATCATATACTGAATGTCTTGTGTGTCTTATTTTTCTCCTATAACATTTATTTCCTTTTAATTATGCACAGAAAATAAAATCAATCAGACGTGATTTCCCTTGGACATACCCTTTTATTTATTTCTACCATACCTCACTGGAGCCATCCCAGAGTCTTTCTTTTCTTCTCAAGTGTGAATTCCTATTAACAAAGTTTTTACTAAAGATATAGCCAATGCAACCCTGGTTTTTAGAGTTATTGGAGTACTCAATAAAGTGGGAGATTCAGACAATCTTTGCAGTTTGTAATTTGATTACTGGTGAATTTATTTAGTCTTTGAACATATTTATTTATTGGGGAATTTTAGAAAGTCAATTCTTAAAAAATATTCAAAAGCTCATTGATTTTTGTGAAAAACTAGTAGAAACTGACAAAGTGAGAAAAGAGTACAAGAAGTCTATATTTTATAGAATTACTTGAAAATACCCAAAAATTTTAAAAAAAATTCTAAAGTGAGAGTTGAATATGTTGAGTGTTTTATAGTCATTTGTTTTAAGACATCATATAAATATTAACAAACAAGCCTTTATTTTTCCTAAATATATTTTCTCTGTACATTCTTTGTCTTAGGTGTACAATTTAAGTTTGCAAATTACTGGTGTATCAAGATTTAACCTTAAGTCTTATATCTTTGCCTTTTTATATTTAAACAGTAAATACACCTTAATATATTAGAACAACCCAGTCTTTATAAATGTAAAAAAACTACAGAAGATCACATATGTTTTCCTCACGACATTTGAATCATACTAAATATATCTTCTTTTTTCTTCCTTTTGTAGTTTTTGTACTTTTGTTGAGTAGAAACAGTTGAAAATATTTATTTAGCTTCAAAATTATTTCAAATAAATAGTGAAATAAATTGACATGCTAAAACTTAATGCATTGTAGTTGTTTCAAATTCATTATTGATTTATTTTTGTAGAGGAAATTAATATTGAAAACTCTTACTTATTCATATATTTCCAAATGTCCTAGTTGAATGTCCTAGAGAGGTGAGTAATGATTTAACATATTTTAAAAATTGCTACTAACAATTTACCTCAGAGCTTTTCTTTCAAAAAATTCAGAAAGTGAAGAAGGATTTTAATATCCATAGCTTAATCAGATACCAAATTGATTGATAGATGTCTATTGACTTGATTGTTTAAAGAGTAATGTTCCAGTAGAATCCCCTGGCTTTGTGAACATTTTGTGGTCTTCATATTTCTAATATTTTCCAACTGCCTTCTCTTTTTCCTTGAGCCCTAAGCCTTTTTACCAGTTCACTTAGGAATTATGGTTTAGAATATTTCATATGCAGCTACTTGCTACATAATGTAATGAGATTATTTTCTCTTTGTTACAATTTACACGACAGTGCTAACACAGTTGTTACACACTTTGTTAAAAGTAAAGAGTTTAAAAGTAATTAGAGGCGCTGTTGTCTTATATATGTGAAAGTTCAGTTTTATTTTCTTAAGCTGACTCTAAACATTTCTTTGTATTTACTTCAGTTGTGCAGACATTTACAAATGTTAATAGTCTAATAGTGCTATTGATTTTGTTTAAATTCAGAAAGAAAGTGCCTTTTACCAAATCATAAAATTGCCAGTGAATGGTTTTAAGTCATCTCAATTAGATTGTTCTACTTTCTGCCTTGTTATGACTTTATAAATCAAAAGCACACATATTCAAGGAAGTATTTCTCAACTGCGTGGAAGTGTAAGTAATAAAATAATTTTACCGTGTTTCTTTGGTGCTTTAATTCTTTACCAATCCTTAAGTTAGTCTCTTGAATTTTAACTATGTTTTACTTTTTCATGTCCTGTTTTCATTTACTCCTTGTTAAGTTCACCTTTATGAAAAAAAAATTCCTGTAAATGGGTCAGCAAAGGTAAAAATTATTGAATTTAAAGGAAAAGAATTGAGGAGACATAAAAAACAGCATCCTTGTTTAGTCTTAAAATGATCTAATTGCAGCATGTGTAAAGGATGCTTATTTAGCTGAAATATATATATATATATATATATATATATATATATATATATATATATATATATTTAAAGATTTATCTATTTATACATAGACCAGCTGGGGTACAGACCAGAGGCGTGGGGCAGCGAGAGGGTTCACCAGAGACAGAGCGGGGAGCAGAACAGGCAGATCAGAACTACACTGCTGAGGGGAGCAGCGGGCGAGGCAGGAGAGGTCTGCCGTGCCATGTGGGATTCTCCCTGGCTGGGCGACGAACTCGCATCGCCGCTGCTGACAGCTCCACAGCGCAGCGCTCAACCGCTGAGCCACCAGGGAGGCCCCTTATTTAGTTGAAATATTATTTGAAATAAAACTGTTCCATTAAAACAATCTTTAGAAGTTTAATTTGTTGAAGAATGTATTATCATTCTGCTAATACTTGTACATAAGCATGTGTACATATGTAGAGGGAGTCAAATGTATAATATGTAAAAGAAAAGTAATAGCATTCCTTGGAGAAAATTGCAGAATTTAATGAAAAAGACTAGGCAAGATTGGAAAATAGATTTTTTAGTTACAGAATTTAACAACATAGTGATTATTTTTAATTAAATCATTTTTGTTGAAGTGAAATTGGTTGGCAACATTTTATATATTTTAGAGGTGTAGGGTCACATCTCTTCAAAGGTATGTTTTAATACTATGTCCACCACCAAGCATCAATAATTGTGCACCATAATTCCAATAGACCCCCTCTCTCTTTTGCTTCCACCCCTCCAACCTCCCTCTCTGGTAATCTCAGTCTGCAGTCAAATTTTAGGGGTTTATTTTGATTTGGTTTTGTTTGTTTTTATGTTTTGTTTCTTTGTATTTTACATCTCCGTGAAATCATCTAGTGATTCTTTCTCCTTTTGACTTCTTTTGCTTAGCATAATCCTTTCAAGTTCCATCCATATTGTTGCAAATGAAGACTTCATATTTTATGACTGAGTAGTATTTCATTGCGTATATATACCACATCTACTTTATCCATCATCTGGCATTGGACTTAGGTTGTTTGCATATCTGACTGTTATAAATGGAGCTGCAATAAACACAGGAGTGTTTATCCCTATGTCTTCTGTCTGTTTTTTGAGGTTATTTGTTTGCTTTTTGTTGAGTTGTTTAAATTCTTTGTAGATCTTGGATAACAGACCTTTATTGCATATATTTTCTTCCATTTGGTGGGTATCTTTTCATTTTAATGATAGTTTCTTTTTCTGTGCAGAAGTTTCTTAATTTGATGTATCCCCATTTGTTTCTTTTTTGCTTTTGTTTCCCTTGCCATTGGAGTCAAATCCACAAAGATACCACTGAAGTCTATGTAATGGAAGTTTTGCTCGAGTTTTCTTTAATGCACTTTACAGTTTCAGGTCTGACAAACAAGTCTTTGATCCAGTTTGAATTAATTTTTGTATATGGTGTGAGATATTAATTTCAGTTTTCTATGTGTGAGCTGTTCAGTTTTCCCAACAGCATTTGTTGAGGAGAGTTTCCTTTCTTCATTGCATGTTCTTGGTTCCTTTGTCATAAATTAACTGTTCATATAAATATGGGTTTATTTCTCGGCGTTTAATTGTAGTTTATCAATCTGTGTATCTAATTTTATGCTAATACCATGCTATTTTGATCACCTTGGTTTTGTAGTATAATTTACATTCTTCTTTCTTGTCACAATTGCTTTGGCTCTTCAGAGGTTTTATACAAATTTTAGTATTATTTGCTCTAATTCCCTAAAGAAAGTAATTTTGGTAAGAGTTGTATTGAATCTGTATATTGGCTTGTGTAAGATGTCCATTAATAATAGCCAATTTGTAAGAATGAAATATCTTTTCATATTTGTTCTTCTATTCCTTTTAACAATATTTTATAGTTTTTGTTGTAGTGTGTGTTTGTAGTGTGTTTTGTCCTTTATTAAGTTTATTCCTAAGTACTTCTTTTTGATGCAATTGTTAATGGCATTGTTTTCTTCTACTTCGCATAGAGGGCTGAAATAGAATTTTGTGTATTGGTTTTGTAACCTGTCACTTTACTGTACTGATTTATAATATCTAATTTTTTTAATGGAATCTTTAGAGTTTAACGACATATATTATTATTTTGTCTGCAAATACTAACAATTTTACCTCTTCTTTTCCAATTTGAATTCCTTTTACGTCTTTCTCTTGCTTAATTCATCTAGCTAGGAGTCTAATACTATGCTAAATAGTAGTGGTGAAGGTAGACATTTTCTGGTAGCTGACATTACAGAAAAAACTTTCAGTTTTTCACCATTGAGTATCATGTTCACTATGGGTTCATCATGAATGGTCTTTATTTTATTGAGGTGTGTTTTTATATTCCCATTTTACTGAGAGTTTTTACATGCTGGATGCTATCAAATGCATCTAGTGATATAACTCTTATTTTTATCTTAAGACTAGAACATTTGGACTTTTTAGGGACATTCAATCAAGTCACGTTCTATTTAATAATTGGGTTAAAATTTAAGTTATATGTGAATATATTTTTATTTAGCTACAAATATAACACTAAAATATATTATTAGATAATTCACTATACCCCCAAGAGTGGCTTATAATCCATATCTTTCAATACATTCTTTTAATTTTTTTCCCAAATTATGCTTATTGAGATAAAGTAGGTTTATATCTTTGTATCTGCTGGGGGAGAGGGAGTAATTCTTTTCTCTGAACAAACTCTTTGCTTGCCAACATCTATTTCATTTAAAATAGATTTAGACTTTAAAAGAAAAGATGTAAAGATAGTATACAGAGTTCCTAGATACCACACAACCAGTTCCGCTATTTATAATGTTTTATAATAATATGAATATTTGTCGCAACTAATTTACTAATATTGAGACAATGTTAACAGCATGCATATTTTATTCAAATTTCCTTAATTTTTATCTAATGTTCCAAGATCACATCCATTACCAGAGTAACATGTTTTGGGGATGATTTTTCTTAATGTTGAATGTAGTCCAATGTCCCATTTCATAACACCACTTACCTGAAATGTACGGGTAAATATAATTGATAAAAATTTCCAGCACTTTTGAAATATTTCCAAGTCTTGACCACAAAATAAAAATAAACACAAATCACCAAAACTGCCATTGTCTTCATCCTCACATACCAATACAATACTGCTGCCTATTTCCAATCAGGCGTTTGCATGTTACTCAATGAACAGATCTGATAAATGTTCTCATAAGATCAAATGCTAATAGAGTAATAATACAGTTATATATAATCTAACTTTACAAACTATTTTCATATATTAATTCATAAATACATCAATGATATAATTAGGAAGGTATAATCACATTCTTTCATAGATGAGAAAACTGAAGTTCATATACATGTAGTATCTTATCCAATTCATGAGATTATTGCAAGAGAGAGACACAATGTAAGAATTTTGATTCCAAAGCTGTGTTATTCCCACTTTACAAAACTCCTTCATTCTATAAATCTATAAATCTTTCATTTAGCTGTTAATGTTATCTTTGCTGTCAGATAGAAATACCTTGAATCTTTCTGCAATTGCTATGTATGTTAAGGGCAATATTGTTTTGTCATGTGGGAAGAAAATTGATTAGGGCTTGTGTGAGAGAGCTACAAATCACATTTGCTTTTTAATACAGGACATAAATTCAAAAAATGAATTTTGACCATGTTAAGAATAATTTTGCAATAGAAGGAGCTACATTGGAAAACACTGAGGGAGCTTAGATGTTTTGAAAACAGAAATCCAAGTTTTTGAAATCCACTTCTAGCATGACTAGTTTCTAATATGGCAAACTTCTATTTGATTGAAATGTATGTTTTGGAAACAGGGTATAGTTGAGTCTTTCTTTTTTTAATATTTTCTGATAATTTCTTTTAAATGAAATTTTAGTCTAATACTATTGCAATTACTAGTATGAAAAGATTTTTGATTATCATTTCATTATTTTTCTCTGTCCTCTCTCTTTTGTGTTCCTCTATTCCATGAGTAGAAGAAGCTGATGGACTGAAAGTAAATTAAGGCAAAATAATAGACATTTGATCCTCATCATTCATAGAGTCCATATTTTCAAATTTGTTTATTTGCAGATTTTATTTGGGATACCATAACCAATCCGTGCAGGGCTTTCATGATTACTTGCAGATATACACACAGCAATGAAAAATTTCAGTTTCCAACATACATACTCCCTCCCAACAGAGGCCATTCAAAGTGATTGAATGACTCCCTTCTATAAAGAAATACACTTTTTTGAGTGCATTTTGTGGCATGGTTTTTATATTCTGTGCTTTCTTTTTGGTAACTTTGCTAATTACAATGATTTCCAAGCATAGAGGTGAATTTGCCTATTGTTCTAAGCATAGAAAACATATTGTGAGCGCAATGGAAGAAACTCCCAAAGAGATTTTTTTAAAGAAAAAAACCTACCAATATCACATAGATAGAAAATAAGCTATTTTCAAAAGTTCAAAGGCTAGCTAGATATTATGAATGCCAAAAGAAAATGCAATGTCAACATTTTATCGAAAAAGTTGTAACTTAATATTTTTGTACCCAGCCACCTTCACTTTTTGGGGAAGGCTCTTGAAAAGCATTTTCAAAGGGTCACAGGTTAAAACACTCCTATACCAACTCCTACCTATCTGGACAAATTGGGCTATTGAAAGTGTACAAAATCCTTGTATTTGAGGAGCCAGCTAGGAGGAAAGAAAAAAAAATATGCTAAATCTTTAAATATTTGAAAGCTATAAATACAATAACATGTAGATAAATAAGATACTTCCAATTCTATTTTATCAAATAAATCTTTATAAAGACACAGTAAAAAATAGTGTATATATGGTTTGTATATAATTGATGGTCAGTAATATACCAAAGATAACTAAATTCAATCACTTTCATGTATTTTTGGAATGTCCTGTTGATAAGTCAGCAATATTTAGATATATTAATGAACAAATGCATTAATAATTCATGCTATTTATTCCATTAAATTATTTTCTGGACTTTACTATATTACAACCAATACTTTCTATAGTTAAGATTCTCAACATTTATGGTCTACTGATAGTAATGAGATAAAGGATTGAAATTTAAAGTGTACGTTTAAAGTAAGTGAAATTTTAGTTTTTTAAAGATTTATTTATTTATTTATGCATACAAGAATTGGAGTCTAGGCCAGAGGTAAGGGGGTCAGAGGAGTGGTGGTTGAGAGGATGCACCAGAGACAGAGTGGGGAGTAGAACAGATCTACTGAAATACACTACTGTGGGGAGCAGTGGGACGAGAGGGAGAGGTTTGCTGCTCCATGTGGGTCAGTTCCCTGGTGGATGGAGATAGTGCAGATGCTTGGCTGACAACAGCTTGATAGTGCTGAGACTTTAACCCCTGTGCTACCAGAGAGGTCCAATTTTTAATATTTTCATTAAAATACAGCAATTCAGCTTTTTAAAATTAAAATTATTTTTTATATTGTCACGTTACCTTTATAGCATTCAAAATTACCTCTTAAAATAGTTAACATGTGCTAAATCAATTTGAAATCAAACATTTATATGAAATTGAAATTTTTTATAATTTTGAACATTTAAGAAAAAGTTACTTATAATATTTGAAATCTTTGTAATTGCCAAAGAAATAATTTGTTTCAAACTACATATACATATTTAAAAGCAATGTATTTACTGTGATAAAATATTGTTCACAACAAGCGCAATTGTGATTGCACACTAAATTGTGAGTAAAATGTAAAATGAATAGGAGAACAACAAACTGCAAGAAGACTAACATTTTGAAAATTAGCTGGTTAGATGGCTCTTTATGAATCAATCGATTGTGTTCAGTTTTTTGAAACAGATAATTTTTTTAAATAATTGATTTGAATTTCTCTTTTATAAGCATGCCTTGTGGTTAAATCTCTTTTCACAGTGAATCATTTCCAAAATGGTTTATGCTTTTGCTATGCTATAAAAGGTTGCTCCACCAAACTCAGGTGTTTGGACACATTGCTTTATTCCAAGGATAGAGATTAAGACAAGAAGAGAAGTATTTCTCTGTGACAAAAAATGAGTTTTAAGGTTTTCCTGTTCAGTACTGAGCACTGGATGATGACAGAGTACCTTGTATTCTTACGATAAAGTTTTGTGTGTGTTTGTAATATAAAGAGCCTGGGCTCAGCTGGGCCTGCACTGTGGCTGTATCTTCCAGTGAGGGACAGTGCTTCCTGCTAGTCTAACTTTTTATGAGATGTGTGTGAGGCGAACGTGATAACCACTACACTGCGGAAACCAAGCTTAACTTTTTATGAGATGTATGTGAAAAAGTTGTCTTGTCTGTGAAATATACAGGTTGCTTGTTGACCTACCGTGTGATGAATCTGTAACCCATGCTGCAGATGACTCAGGTTGCTATGTTCTAGGCATTTTGCATTTGGGGAAATAAAAGTTTAAAAGCCTTCCAATAGAAAGCTCCAGAACCTGGAGGTGGGAATATCTCTGCCAATAGAAAGAAGCCTCAGGGCCATCACAAGTTGACTTTCTCTACAGTTGCTCATGTTGGGTCACTGTTTTCTTGTTGCTCAGGCAGCCAGTACACGGTCCTATTTTCATTTTTGGGTACTTCTACTAATTGAACCATAGATTGTTTCTCTGCAACTCCTTTACTATTCTAGCAAGGTGTTTCTAATTCTCACTATTTATTTTACTAATCAAATAGAATCTTTTGTGATATTTGAAGACATTTCAGACCTTTAAATGAACAAATGAAAACATTTTTGAGGGGATATATTATCCTTAGGATAGGCAAAAAAAATTCCCTCTGGTTCTACAAAAGCATTTTAATTTAAAGGCAGAACATGTTTATTGTTTTAATTGGAGAAGTCCAAAATACTGCCTAGTAGTGGAAAAATTTTCCTCTTTATATCATGTTCCTCTTGTGACCAAAATGTTCTTGGGTTTAATATATTTTAAAAAATCAGTGAATGATCTTAACCATTATGTAGCATTTTTTTAGGAGAAAGACAGCAGTAAAAACAAAAAAAAATATTAATTTAGATTTTCTATGGAACATGGGATGGAAAAGATAGAAAAAGAGCATATATGGGCCTCGCTGGTGGCGCAGCGGTTGAGCGCTGCGCTGTGGAGCTGTCAGCAGCTCGCGATGCGGGTTCGACGCCCAGCCAGGGAGAATCCCACATGGTGCGGCAGACCTCCCCTGCCTCGCCCGCTGCTCCCCTCAGCAGTGTACTTCTGATCTGCCTGTTCTGCTCCCCGCTCTGTCTCTGGTGAACCCTCTCACCGCCCCATGCCTCTGGCCTGTACCCCAGCTTGTATAAATAAATAAATCTTAAAAAAAAAAAGACAAAGAGCATATATAATAATTTTCTTAGAAAAATGTATAAGGGACAGGAATGATATATAGCAAAATAATGGCAGCAACTATTTCCAGATATTAGACTTAGACACTTTTAATCCCCCATCTCTCTATTTTAGTGGAAGGAAGCAAAAACCTGTCACCCTGAAATATGTATCTTGGCAAAAGGTTGATATAATGGAAGAGGCTCTGAAGACTGGGTGGAGATTGCCTTTGAAATGCTTATTCATATACACTTCTGTAAAGGCCTGTATGAGGAAGAACTAATACCCTTATCTCTTTTCAATGGAGAAGGCAGAACTTAATATGCAAATCTCTGTCTACTGTGCCTTCCTGGTAACTCCCTAACTGTCTTTTTCCCCTCCAAAGTCTGTCTTAGCTAGGCTATTTAAGATATCATCTAAGTGATATGGATGAGTTAGTCATGCTGGATCTCTCCCCTGTGTACAGGAGGTCTACATGTTAAGATTAAACTTCTTAGTAATTTTTTTCTCTTATCCATATGTCTGATGCTTATTTGATTATTTGACAACCTAGAAGAACCCAGAGTGGTATGGGGTAATTTACTATGTCTATTATTTTTAAGATTGAGATTTTGTGTGTGTGTGTATGTGTATGAAGGGCCTTCTAATCTAGTAAGGCCCTTGTATAGCATGTGCATGGTGAATGTAGAAAAATAAGGGTGTCAATGTTACAAATAACATTACAAATCATGCACAGTTAACATAGGAAGATGTGATGTCTGGGATTTTTTTTCTTGGTTTTTAGGTTTTGCAGGGAAAATATTTTCTTCTCTGTTGGACAGAACACATTTATTTCTATTTTCCAACTAGATATATTCTCAGTAACTTTTAGATTACTTTGATACTTGATTACTCCTACCAATTGTCATTATACCACTAAACTGAATAGGAATTTAATTTTTGATATATAATTAGAAACTCATAATAAATAATTTTAGTTAATGAGTGTATGGAAAATCATTAAGATCACCACATAATACCAGTTATTCGTTTGTGGGGCTGTGTACATTCTGTTTTCAACTTGCTTATCATTTTAGACCATTGTTTTTGCATTCTATTTGGAGCAAAACCATTAATTCATTAACCATTCTTTGATATCTTCTCATCCTGATTCCTTTTTATCTTCAAAGGATCCAACCACCCACTTAATTTATTTGATGCATCTCTTTCAAGATGAGATTATATTTACTATCCAAATGGTGTTCTATCAAATCCTTAAGTTACATTTTGAAACATGCTTTCCAAACAAAATTAAATGTTTATGAATTACTTTATAATTTATCTCCTTTTATAGACCCCCAAATTAGTTAAATGTACTGTAATTAGGAAAAAAATCACATCAGTGTAATATGTGAAATATGTTAACAACAAAAACATTCTATCTTCCTGATTCTCAAACTTTGACTTGTTATGGTATGGTTTTTAATTTTAAAAGTGGAAATTTCCATTAATGGATAGGCTCACTAAATCTGGGAGAGAAGAAATCTCTGTTTGAGTTATGAATAATATGCAGAAAACTCATTGAAAATGGCCTGTGGATGGCAGTGTTTTGGTATTCCAGAAGCAAACTATCTCAAGTTGTTTTCCTTGCCATGATTCATGTTTATATCTTGCCTCTGAATCATATATAAAAACAACCAGCTGAGTGTATATTGTCAGCTGGAAAGCACTTTTTAATGAACCAGACCTCACTTTTGTTTGAACATGCATCAATGTTTATGGTTTTATTTCAGAACATCATCAGAATAAGGATCATTTTGGCCAAGAGAAAATTAAATCAGTCAGTGATGAGAACTTATGAACAAGAACAGGCATCTCTAATGGTTCTGTAGCTTATTTTAACTGTTGCTCTATTTCTCCTCTGTGCAGTGTGTTGTGAAGTGTATGATTTATTCATAGAAGGCACTATTACTACATGGGATTATACTCTACACCAATGAAAATTTCTGACAAAAGTCATTATAAGAAGGGAATAATAATCAAAATATCATGTATTTACAGACCATGTTATTTTCCCTTGAATAAATCCTACTAAAGTTTAACCATATAAAAATGCTAATATGCAAAAATTTCCTCAACTTCATATGGTTCAAACTTTTGATCTACTATATCTTAGTCTAGCCAATACTGATGCTTCTAAGTGTTTCGGTGATAATAGAAATGTTTTCTGTTTAGCAGTCACAAATTAATGTCACCATAAGATAAATGAGCCAGTTGTAACAATAGAATTGAAGTTTGTTTAAGGGATCTTAACAGCACATTTGTGAGAACAATGTATCTATTATACAATGGTGATAACTAAATGGCTAATGTTAATAGTTCTATTCTTGATTTATACAACAACAAGAAATTTTTTAATTCTTTGTGGATCTTTATATATATATATATATATATATATATATATTTATTGTTATTTATGTCTTTTACATTTTGTATTCCCCTTGGGTAGCCCACCACCAATTCACCCGTGATCCATCTCCATGGTCCCTTGCATTCTTTTCTATTCCATTTTGTGCCCTTATCTCCCCCCCACACCCGCTGAGTGTCTCTCTCCTATTTGGTTTCCCTATAGTCCTGTTATAAGTGAAACCATTCGGTATTTTTCTTTTTCTTTCTGGTTTATTTCACTGAGTATGATTCCCTCTAATTCCATCCATGTTGCTGCAAATTGCATGTGTTTATCTTCTTTGAATGCTGAATAGTATTCCATTGTGTATGTGTACCACATCTTCTTGATCCAATAATCTATTTTTGGACATCTGGGTTGCTTCCATACCTTTGCTATTGTGAACAGTACCACGATGAACATACGGGTGCATGTATCTTTTCGGATTAGTGTTTTTGTGTCCTTTGGGTAAATTCCCAAAAGTGGGATTGCTGGGTCATATGGGAGCTCCATGTTTACCAGTCTGAGGAATCGCCGTACAGCTTTCCATAGTCGTTGGACCAGTTCACACTCCCACCAGCAGTGTAAAAGAGTTCCTTTTTCTCCACATCCTTTCCAGCATTTGCTGTTGCCTGCATTTTTAATGTGTGCCATCCTCTCAGGTGTGAGGTGGTATCTCATAGTGGTTTTGATTTGCATTTCCTTGATTATAAGTGAACAACAAGAAAGTTTGATTCCATGAAATATGTGAAAGCAGTTGTGTTAGTTGCCTCAGGTTGCCATCACAAAATTCTATACACTTTGTCACTTAAAACAACAAAAATGAATTCCCTCCCAGTTCTTGAGTCTGGAAGTCTGAAATACAGAAAGATCAAATATGTTCCTCACCTCATTGCTAGTTTTCTTGACTTGAGACCAAACCCACTCTCTGCTTCTCTCTTTATATTGGCTTCACTTCTGTTTTCTGTTCTGTGCAATCTCTTATATAGACATGTCCTTGAACTTTGATTCATAAGACACTGTAGGATGGGATGCTCATCGTAAGATCCCATCTTAGTTACTCTGGAAAGACCCATTTTCCAAATAAGGTAACATTAACAGACTGCACTAGGAGTTAGGGTATGAACATATATTTGGGTGGAGAGGAGGATGGGTTACCATTCATTCTACTATAGTAATTCTGAATATCTCTTGAAGGGACTAAGCTGACTGTTAGGAAAAAGAGTGACTATGATCCACTTTTATTTTAGTTTGTGTCAACTTATAATTCATTACCATGAAAAGAATTTTCAAAAGCATACTCAGACTTGAAGTAAGGAAGACAATTGAAAAACACTCTAACATATGCCACTGATCAGCTGGGCCATGCTAAATTCAGTTTACAGTGGGATAAGGAACTTCCACCAAAACGTAAATCTTTATCAAGAAAGTCTTTTAGGGAGAAAACATTGCCTGAATAAAACAGCACACTTACAGAGGATAAGTGTAACTAAGAGCGGATAATTAATTTTCCCTATAACCTTCTTAGTTCTTGCCTGAGAACCCTCTATAATAAAAATACAAGCAATGAGGTAAACCAACATTACAACCATAAAAATAAATGACTAAATAATAAAAGATGAACAGGAGAAAAAGAGACAGACATTTAATAGCATGCATACTTCTTATAAACATGGGGGATATTCAGGTAAACTGAATAAATCCCGGAAGTAATGCAAATCATCACCTTAAATATCTTCAGTTAATGACAAAACAAAGCTATTGTTGGTGGAAGGAAGACCTATTAATGGACGGTTACCAAAAACAGCACAGTGACAATGGGATAGTTGACAATGTAGTTCAAAATCGTTGCCTTCTCCACTGAGAGTTTCTAGAGATTAAATCATACTTCCTTATGAAGGGAGAGTCACTTATAAACGGAGACTTCCCTTATAAATGTAAATGTCTCTTTCAAAACAGTAACTTGTACGTGAGTTTAAGATTTTTTCATTGATTTCTTAAAAACAATCAGCCTAAAAGAGCCTTTATGCCAAAGAAGCATATTTTGAGGTGGCATATTCTCCTCCCCTTCAGAGATGTATGTGATTTGCATTCTGGCACGGGCTACATACTAAAACCAAACTCTACTCTTATCTGTATTCAAAAGAAGAAGAACTGGGTACTTTGAATGCTCTTGATTAATGTGCACATTGGTTCATGAGGGCAGCCAGGCTGACCCACCCGATTGCACATACCAGCTTGCTTTGTTTCCTAATCTTAGTTTACATAGTTTGCTAACATCTCTTCGATTTTGGAAACATGAACTAATTCTCATGTGATGATTTAAGAATCCATTTTTAGCAATAAGCAATATGCACAGCCAAAGGATAACTCAGAAGAGATCGACTGGTGCCCTGAGTATATTCACTGTTAAGTGAGACTGAGTGGTGAGACTGAGAGGTACCCTGAGGCCCCCAGACTTATATGTTCTAAAGGAATTGTCATTCATTGCATAAAGACAAAGCATACTCTTAGTGCAAAAGAACTTTAATAGAATTAATGTGCATAGAGAGAAAAGAGAAGAAGAAAAAATATTCTGGATGAAATATCCATAGTTACCCACCCCCTCATAGGTAAGTGCCCAATCAAATAGGGTCGGCCTGCAGCAGGTCTAAGTCACCTTCTGGAGGGAACCATAAGAAAGGGACAGGAGGGGCCAGGTAAGTCTGGGATGAAAGAAGAAAAATCAAATTATAAATCAAGGTGAAATGGCTGCCATTGTCAGCCCACCCAAGAGGCTCTCACCCATTTATCTTCCAAGTGTCTCTATATGTCTCAACTCCATGTGTCTCCTTCTGTGACCCCCAAGTCCCTGGTACAAGTCCAAAGCTGAGAAGCAAGTGCACCTCCTTCACATGTATCTCTGTTCTTTTCTGTGTCTCTACTTGTGTTCCCTCCAGGTGTTGTTCTTCAGAACTTCTCTAGCTTCCCCTTACTGCTGAGCTCCATCCTTCATTATGTGGGCTAGTGAAGGTTCCCAAGATTAGGAGAAACTTCTGCTTTTGCCTAAATTCTTAGCCCCTCCTTAATCAAAGAAGGGCTCAGTATGTCCTAAGCTTCAGCCTTTCTCTTGAGGATGTAATCACTCTTCTCCCTTCTATGACGTAGAAGATTGAGCTGTGACCAGTTCTAGCCTATCAGTAAACATGTACTCTCCATCTAAAAATATCATCTTTACTCTGAGAGTAAAGATGAAGTCACAGCCTTCTTGTTTGTTATGCAAATTCCCCCTCCTCACTGTTCTTAATGTCCCAAGTCCCAAAACACAGAATAAATATTCCTGGCCTGCTCTTTTATTCTTTAGAACTTACAGCCATGTGAGAAGAACTCAGCAGGCTATGGGATGATTTATTTTGCACACCAATATTATAATCACATTAAGACAAGTCCAGTAATTTAAAACTGGAATTATTTGGATATAACCTGCTCCCATCCAATTATTAGAGGTAATTTCATTATCAGATTTCTCATGAAAGGACTAGTATTTTATATATTAGTATAAATTGCTTCTCAAGCAGCATGTCTTGATATTGTGGCTACTAAACCTCATTAGACATATTTTATTCTTAAAGATTAGCAGCCTGATAAGGAATAAGAATAAAGACACACATGATTTTAATAATAAAATTTGTTGCTATATATTTACAAATTCCATGAGAGAAAGTAAGAGGGATTCCTAATTCAAAGTAAAAGAACCATAATTGCCCACAGGAGTTAGCTCTTGAGGTAGATATGAAAGGGCAGTTAGGAACCCATCCACTGCTGAATTCTTCTTAGCCATTATCTAGCATTTTAAAAGAATGATAATTTTATGGATAATAAGTGGTAACTTTGGCACCTTATCCTTTTCTATCCAGGTCTGGTATGGCCTTTGGAACAAATACTAACAACTTGGTTAACCTCAGAATTTAACGATCAGCAAGGATGCAGGAAAGGTATTCAAGGATAAGTGGAAGGCAATACTTTCTCTAAGTTATAATATCTCTTGGCACATGGAGACCATTATTCTCACAATCTTACTGAGAAAACATCTCAAATGACCCTTAAGATATAGTACATTTCATTCTGAAATGGGTAGCTTATAAACCAAGAGACACTCAAATTTACATGATTGGAACTTATCTTTCCAAAACACTGTCAAAGCTTTGTCAGATGGTATTATTCCTTACCATGTTAAGTAAGACACTCTGTCATATTAAAAGTTTGCATTCATTATATTTGGAGAGCAGCTATCTGACATGATTCAATAGTAAAGGAAAATTTAACAATCATGATTTAGCAAATTCACAAGCAACGTGGCTTCCCTTTGATTTAGAAATAGGATAGGACTCCTTTACTTTGACTTCTAAAGTTTATTTTTTGAATCAGCGGGATGGTTGGGTTTTTTTCTGAGATGATTTTTTGAAAGTATTAAGCAGGATATGAGACTAGAGTGAACAACTTTTATGTTGTTGGTGTTGTTATTGGCATAATGATTTACTGATTAAAAGGACTTGTTCAAGCAGTTGGATTGGCAACTCAGTATGTGGTTTGCTTATAAGCCTGTGAACTCTGAGAAATCTCTGCTCCTACTAGGTAAGGATTTTATCTTTTCCTAATCATTAAAGATGTGTTTGCATTAGCATATGGAGTGAAATACAAAGGCTCTATTTTAAATAAATGAAACAATTTGTCACTGCATGTGACAAGACTTCCTTCCTGTGATAATGAATACTTGTATAGGAGAGGAAACTGCAAAGAACTGGGAACTAAAGTACAAAGAAGGGAGCTGAATCTCACCATACTAAAGACAGAGTCTTTGCTTTTATGTGTAAATCTACCATTTACTGTGTCCCCTGGTGAAATAAAGGTATTGTTCATTGTATATTAACTATGACCTTGAAAATCACAAAGGAATGTATATGTATAGTGCAAAGGAGAAAAATGAATTAGAATTAACAACAAAAGAATATCTTTTGTTTAAATTATCTAGGGTAAAGGGAATCATTCAGGCTTTGTAAAAATAAACTAACTCTTCTAATTGTCAAGTAAAAATTTCTATAACTAATTATTTTCTCTTCAATGATAAAATTTTCCAAATCCTTACTGCACTTGAAAGAAAGTTTATTAAATTACATAATTTTACTCTTGAATTATTTATTGGATTTATGAAAAGAAAGTGTTTATAATTATTTCCATACATAAGTAATATAAAATAGGAATAACCATATTATGAAGAAATCTGATGAAACTTAAATATAGTAGAATTACAGTCTTATTTTACATTGGGAGTATCTTAAAAACTAACACTGTGTATGACTATGAAGTCTCATTATTCTTAACAAAATATCTATCAATAGGTTTAAACCATGAGAATTACATACTGGGGATTAATTATGAGAATAAGACTTTGCATAATTGTGGGAGAGGCTAAAAAAGAAGGGTCTGGAAAGGAAATTTGGGAGAATAGAAGAAAGTCACTAATCAGCCTTAATAAAGAACTGACATAAAAAAAACAGTAAGGGTAAGGAGTTCAGGAAAGCCAGTTATTTCTAGCTACCGACTGAAATGAGACTAGTGAGAAGAGCTGGATGCACAGTGAAAGAAGAAACACAGATGACCAACAGGTATATGAAAAAAAAGCTCATCATCACTTATCAGCAGGGTATTGGACATCAAAACCACAATGAGATACCGCGTTGCATCTGTGATAATAGACCGTATCAAAAACTAGAAATAACAAGTGATGGTGAGGATGTGAAGAAAAAGGAAACCCAGTACACTGTCAGTGGGAATGTCCAGTTCCTATGGAAAACAGTATAAAGTTTCTCAAAAGATTAAGAGTGTATCTACTGTACCAGTCATACCTCAAATAAAGAGGTAGAGAAGGTAATTTTGAAGTGTGGAATAGAAAACATGGATCCATTTTGAACTTAAATTTGTGTTTTTATGGCCCTTGGAGATAGTTTAAAAGAAGCATGAAATAGCAACATATTTTAATTTTTACAGCTATTAAAATACTTTTTTAAAATCTGATGTTATAAAATCTTATTAGAGAAATTGCTTCCAAAATAGAAGAAAATTGGACTATATAAGTAATGTAAGTGGCGTCTCGCTGATATTCTCTGGTCATTCTTTACTTTTAGAAATAACTATTTCCAAGCTGTCTACTGCTGACTCCACTACTTCACCATTTTTTTTTTTTTGTCTTCTCTTTTTTGTCTTGGGCAGCTCTTTTGCTCACCCCAGTTCCCTAGTGCATTTAGTGAATAGGGATCTCAAGGTAACCTGTCAAATCCAATTAACTGCTGCAAGTTGTCCATGGTGACTCTTGTTATAATTAATTGAAAAAAGCAGCATAAAGGCACCCTTTGGAGCACTTTGCAATTGAGTGTGAAGTCTCATGAGATCTCTTGCTCAATTTCAAGTGTATAGAGTTTTTGGGTGGGTTGTGGGTTATGCCATGGAAACCGTTTATGAACTTGTTATAGACTGTGTACAAAATCCCATATACCATTAAATTTGTACTGAAGGGACATGGGTTGAAAACACTGATCATTTTCTGTGTAATAGGTAGTTTCAACTTCTGTTTTCCCTAATTTATCCCAATGGATATTTCACAGTTTTCCTTTCTCCTTACTCCGAAATATAGATAATGGTAAATTATTTCAACCTTCTATAATAGAATAATCAATGAATTAAACGTATTTTAGGCTACATGATAATGATATAAAGATTTTATAAAATAGTACATTGTTTTCAGAAACTAACATTTGTAAATTACTTTCTTCAGTGCCCACAATATTAGATATCTTGTATTTTCATTATGCTCAGATCCATTAGCACAATCTCGCAAGACTGGACATATTTGAATATGCAGAAGCAGGCTACAACATCTTCAATTAAGGATTCCATGATATTTTCAAATCAATTATTCAGCAATCTAATTTTTGTTCCTGTAACTGAACTCCCCAGCCTCTTCCCTGGGATGCCAGATTAACAATTCTGAAATAATTGATTATGCTTAAATTAATCACCACTAGATGGTAGCCTTGTCAGGGACCTTTTAGTTGAGTCCTTGGATTGTGCTGAGATGATAAGATCATGCATGTATCATAACTGTCACAAATCCAGGTACAGATTGAACACAGTTGATATTAAATGTTATTTTTATTTTTTCAAATTAACATTAAACAATTACTGCGTATTAGTAATGGTATCAGATAATCTAAAAAACTAGTTTAATAATCAGCTATTTAATTTTTTTGATTTTTTAAATTTTTACTTAACCTTTTTTTATGTGATTAGACACACATATAGCAACATATTTAATTTCACGTATTTTAGCAAAATTATTTTAAGTTATTTGATAAATATGTGTAGAGACCATGTTAATACAAATTAAATATTCTGTAATGCTTTAAAAATATTTTTTTACTTTAACATTTTCCTATCTTTTTATGATTGTCAGAGATCTATATAATGCTTTTCTCCATAGTTACTCAAAACATCATTTCACACTCGCATATCAATGATCATACTCTCCCAGATTGTAATGTTCTATGCATAGTATATACAAAAGAAAGCAATGCAAACTCATGGAATAAGAACTTCTTACTAGACTCTGGCAAGAGACAAAAATGAATGATGCTCTCCTGAAATATTTATATAATTTTTAAAATATCTCCGTTGCATCTTAATAATTTAGTTTTAGGAATTCTAAATGTATAAATGTCCATGTATATCTGTAAAAACATTTTAAAAATATGGTATAATTTAGCTATAAAAGATAAAATATATAAGTCTCAGTGCTACCACTGCTGTGGCCTGAGTTTGATCTCCGGCCAGGGAGCTAGCCCAAATGGCACAGCAGACCTCTCCTGTCTCTCCTGCTGTTCCCTTCAGCAGTGTATTTCAGTAGATCTACCTGTTCTGCTCCCCACTCTGTCTCTGGTGAATCCTCTCACACACACCCCCACCTCTGACCTGGTATACCCCAGTTCTTGTATGCATAAATAAATAAATATAATTTTTTAAAGAAAACTGGTTCCAAACACCTCATTATCAAAAATCAATAATTTCTCTGCTCAATAATCTTTAGATGACAGAAGTGGCATTTATGCCTTTGAAGTCCATGATGTATGCATCTATTTCACAGATTTTTTTTTTTTTATAAAAGTGTTTACTGTGAGGACCACAGAGTCCCAGCACAATCATTTAACAGGGCTTTTAAGAATTTGTGGCTAAACTAGTAAATGAGATGAACTCAGAATGGAATAAATCACTTTATTTTCATATATCATTATAATTCACATGATACTCAGATATTTTGCATTTTAATTTCTTATCATGCTACAGAACATTATAGTAATATTGTTGTTGAATATTTGCATTATGTGTATGGTCATTTTGGCTAGATAGGTGGGTCAGTTATTCCTATCACTTGTCACTGCATCATTGCAACTAGTTTGGTCAACAATATGCCCTTCATTCTGTTCCAAGCATGATTTTAAGTGTGTGATCACACAGCATTTTAAGAATATTTTCTCCATTTCAAAAAAATGTATTTGCTCTCCAATTTTATCATGTTTATCCCTTGTCTTCATGTTTTGTCTGGTGCTTTGCTAGGGAATTGAAGTATTGGGTAAAGTGATCAGGCTTCAGATCTGGGAGAAAATTGAAGCTTATGTTTTGCTAAAATGTAAACATGATTAAATAGTTGGCCAATGCATTTGGAACTCTCAATCAGGTACTTTAAAGTTTGAAATAAAAATTAAATTAATGTTGGAACTTTGAGTTAAGAAGATTCTATTTGCTTGACCTAAATCAAGTACTTTCTTTGATTTTTGATTAATAATTCCATCAGTGCTAACCTCAGATGTTTCATAATTACTTTTCTGTAATCATTCTTTAAGTGATCTTTATTTTTGTATCAATTATACTCTAATTAGTGGTAAGCTATTGTGATGATTTTCTCAAATGTACATCAGATAATATAAAGAATACTAGGAAAATGACTATTTCTTTCAAGTACAAAATAATCTTATCGATACAATAAAGGAGTCAATCAGTGAAAATACATTATTTGTGGGCAATCCTTAGTATTAAGTAATAAACAATAAAAATCTATAGTAGTAAGAATTAAAATATAGGGAATGATTCTGCAGACAGTCTCTACATTAAAATGTAAAATGGAAATGGATATTGTTGATGTGGATCTCGTCATTTAACTTACAGATTAATGCCCAACCTTTAGCTCTTCAAATAATTTGGGATTGCATTGCATAATCACCCATACAAAAATTCCTTTGCAAATCCTTTATTTTTTTTATATATTATTTACTTGAATACCACTCTAGGAAAAGAGTGGTCAGCAATTTGGATTTAAAGAAAATGAAGCCCGTTTGGAAAGAACATGATAGATCTTTATTGGGGTAAAGAGGAACATTTAGATATGCTGATGCAGGAGAATGAAACTGAATAACATTCACTGCTTGCAGCATTTTTCCTTTTTCATATGTCTTCACCAGCTTGAAATTTTATAAAAAATGAGAGTTGTTCTGGACAAGGTCAATTGTATCTGCATTAAGAAAATAGGACCGTTTTTAAATGAGAATAGATCAACATAAAATACTATAATAAGGATTAAAAAAGAAGAAAAAGTAAGATTTGAAATCAGCTTGACTTACAAAGCAATAACAACGCATACTTATGAAGCCAGAATGATAGTAATTATTTTGAGAGAGCGAATAACCTCTTTCTGGAGGTGAAAATCATTATGTATTTACATATTAGTTTAGTTTGACCTCTAAGAGTCTGTTTTTAAATAGCTGACTTTATAAATTCATTCAGGTTCATGTATTCTTCATTTACATTCTTCATGTATTCTTCATGTTCACAATCATACTTAAAGTAATTAGAGTTCAGGGTCAATTCAGGGTCAGATGAAAATCGTGTTAATGAAGACGATAACTTTAGCAGAGCTCAGTTTATAAACTATCTTTTATGAATCAGAAGGTACTGTAGCAGAGTTCAGTCAACAAAATTCAGATTCTGCAATGGTAAAATTCCCTCTAGTATCATACTACACATTCCAAAGTTTGCCTCAGAAAAGCCAAGCTATCTTTCTTAGAAGAAATCTCTACATGCAAGATGGCAAAATGGATTCAAACTTCAGTGTTTGAATTTGATTACATTCACCTCGTTATTAGAGGAAATCTATTTAGAGGATATGTTTCCAAATAAGTGGCATAGTATAATATATTGGCTGTATTGATGTTTATTTGTAAGTTAATCATAAATCAAGTGGTCACATAATCACCCTTTGTAAAGAAAATGAAAGGAGAAGAACTGAAGTAGATCATTCAACAGTTAAAAAATTTTATTTATTCTCATTCAGCTCCTAATATTAGCCCAAAGCATATGATCATTCAACATGGTAAACTTAATGACCACCACTTTTTTTCTCTGATCATTGTTCTACATCAACAACAATTGACCATAGATATGTGACAGTGTGAAGATATTTTTGCATTGATTATTTAGTTCAACTGCCTTTATTTTGTAGAGAAAGAAATTGAAAACCAAAAGGACTGATTTTCCTAATGTTACTCATGTAATTCAGCTGTGAAATAAGATTAGTAAGTATATATCTAGTTTTTTGTAGCTAATGTACTGTATAGATTTTTTTTCTGGAGTAAACTAAAAGAGTAATTTTAAAAAGAAAAGAGATTCTTGGTCTTTAGAATACTTGTCTAACCCAGGTATTTGATAACAGAAGAGATTTCGTGGGGTAATATTGCTTGTAATATTACATTTAGTTGAAGACACTTTTGATTTTGTGCTATGATTATACATTAAATTAAAATGTTTGAAAATAATTCATAATTACAAAACTATGCATTGTGTATAATCTACCCAGATTTTATATTTCATTATATCACTCATACACAAAAAGTCACATTCTGGAGACATCAAAAGCAAAATGGCAAATAAATGTATAGGATTCTCCTCCATGCTAGAAAATCTAAAAATACTATTGACCGTATTTCCAAAAGTTAATACAAAAACAACATCATTCAATTTTCTTTTCAAGTTAGAAGCATACCAGCACCTTAACACAGCAAAGAAATACAGTCCAGGAAGCCAGCAACTGTAATTTTCTACTAGTTTGTTGATATCCTAGTAATACCTCCCCTCATCTTGCTAGATTTTTTCCTGTATTTTCATACAGTTGTGATTTGTACCTGAAAAAGGGACCAATAGGTCAGATTAGACTACTTTATTACCCCATCAAATGTGCATTGCCTTACTAGTCACCTCAGTCTGTAAAAAGATAGTGAAAATGGAAAGCTGAATGTAAACTATGTGACAGAATTTCTAACTTATGAATATATTTCTTTATAAATATACACAAGGAGATATTGCAAACAAAGTGCAATGAAATATGAATGTTTCTGGGCTGAGAGACAGAAAATGAGTATCAATTAAATTTATAGTTTTTGCTATTATTTTATTTGGAAAGATCAACATCTCTGTTATAGTTAAATGTTCCTGTCCCTCTAAAAGTCATATGTTAACCTGACACACAGCTGCTGGCTTTTGGGAGGTAGGGCCTTTGGAAGGTGATTAGGGATGTGCCCTCATACATGAGATTAGTGCCCTTATAAAAGAGGTTCCAGAGATTCCTACCCACTTCTGACATGGAAAAATATGAAAAGAAATGTGTGTCCTGTAAGAAGATCTCACCTGATCATTCTGGCACTCTGGCACTCTGGCACTCTTGCACCTGATTAGACTTCTAGCCTCTAAAACTGTGAGAAATGTTTATTTATTTAGTCACTTGGTCTGTGATATTTTGTTATAGGAGCCTGATTGAACTGGGACAGTTTCTTTGGAGTAGTGCTTCCTATCTTTTCCAAGAAAGCAGTTTTGGAATGATAATTCTTTAAAATAATGTTGAATCGTTTGAAATTAGAAAGAGCACGATGGACTATGGTGGTGGACTATGAGTGATCAGGTGGTGGGTGCATTATCACTGTGCTAGCAATATGAGGAGCAGGGGATGCTCTATTTCCAAAATACAATCAGTAATGTAAGCCAGTGTTACTTCAATTTTTAAAAAAATAATAGATTCTGAACACATAATAAAATGAAAATTTTAAAAAGAGCAGTATTTTATGAATCAAACACGATAGAGCAAATCTACAACTGAAGATAAGTAACTTGAGGCAAATCTATAAAGCATCACACAACGATATGCTAAATCTATAGAATGGATATTTGTTTTTCTTCTTTTCGATATCACCTCTCTCACTTTTCTTCTTTTTATCCCTTCCCATTCATTAGAACAAATTCCCTTCATGCGTTTATCAAAAGCTTTTTAACTCAGTTTCTTCTAAGTTTCATGTTACTCTTGGGATATGGTCATAAATCTTTGCTCAGTGAGTAAGAACATCTGAATGAAACTGGATCTTATAAGCATGATTGATAAAGTACAATGAGATACTTCAACAAATGACCTACGTATACGACTATTTCAAATGGAGATTTTCAATAAATCAATTGTCTGGATACCGGAAAAGTTAACTTCAAACAAACAAACAAACAAAAATATTTTATTTATGAGCTCTAAGTAACATGTAGAATAGTAGAATATTATATAGGATTTGAATAAAGAAACTATGATTTTATTAATAGATAAGCGTTGAATCAATGAAAAGGCAAATCGTGTTTGGGAATGGAAAGACCTGAGAGTTTAAAGATTTCAGTCAGTTCTTCCAATATTTATTTACTTGATTTAATTTTAATACTAACCTCAGAATGTCTCTTTTGTCTTAATCAAAATCTAGGTGCTTCTAAAATTGTCCTTAAATAAAAGAAACAGCTAATTAGCTTGATGAAGAATAAAAACGAAATTTCCCTGCAAGTGATTAAAACATATTAGACCACTACCATATTTAAAAGAGTTCATTTCGTATAAGAAGAAGCAGGCAAACTAAGACTATAAAAAATGTTAAACAGAAAATGGAATAAGTCAGAAAGAGAAAGACAATTACTGGGTGGTTTCTCTCATATATGAAATACAAATAACCAAGCAAATGAACTAACAAAACGAGAAAAGTACTCTTGCACTGTGAAAAATAAGGTGGTTACTAGAAGGGGAGAGGAAGGGAGTGAAAGGAAAGGGAAGAGAGAGTCAATTTGACAATGTGAGAGGTAGGTGTGGTGATGTATATACACACATCAAGGTGGGAAGTGGTACTCTTGACACATATAGTATTGTACATCGATCAGCCAATAAAATTTTATTTTAAAATAAACATTTTGAAAATTAAAAGAATAGAAATATTATCAACCTATAGGCATTAAAGTGAATCATATTCCTAAGAACTAGAAAATTAACTTCCAGAGAGCTGAATTATGAAATCGGTACGTATTTTTTGTACATTTAAACTCACCATAAAAAGTCATACAATTGTGTGCAAAAATCAGTTTTCTGAATTAACTCAAAATCACACCACACCCACTCCCTGCCCACACCATTTAAGTTTTTCTTTCAAGGCTTGGAAGGTCTAGTCTGCTCGACAGAAGCAGGTAAGGTGTGTGCTCATCCTGGCTGTTACAGCTCCTATGTAAATGGATTAGTTGACATCTGGTTTTATTTATCAGTTTTGTGATTATGGATTAAGCATTTCATTCCTAAGAGAATAATATTTTTGGTGGGTTGACACAGGAATTTGAACTTTGTCAGGCAGAAAGCCAGTCTCTGGATTTGCTAACTTCCTCATGGGCTGCCTTCTAAGGAGTCTTCAAAGGTGACACGGTCTCTTTCTCAAGGTGCTATCTGATTTCACTACTGGATGCACATGCTTTTCTTTCATGATTCGCAAATTACATTTACTAATAAATATCATAATTGTGGAAATATTTTTATTCAGTAAAATATGTGGAGAAATGAGTGCATTTAGTAGAAATTACTATAGATTCATATCTCCTGCATTCATAAAAGTTAATTCCAGTTGTAGTGAAGTGCTAAATGTGAAAAACTGAAGAACAACTGAAAAGCTAGGTAAAACTGCAAATGAATATTTGCCCTGTCTCTGGATGGGAATGACTTTATGGGCATAAACAATGATAAAATATATCAGAAAAAGAAAGATTAAGAGATTAACCAAAAAACAATAAATTTTTATGTAAATATGAAAAATTTTAAAACTAAAGTTGAAAATAAAATTATCAGCTATTGATAAGGCAATCAGATAATGTCAACTGTTATTAGGATATTTTGAACAAAATATTAAAGCCCACAATTAATGGACTGAGCGTGGTGACAATTCACAAAAGAAGAAATTTATATGTTTGATAAATTTATGAAAAGACACCCAATTTGACAGAAAAGGAAATGCAAATTAACATAGAAATGAGATATAATTTTCAACTATGAAATTAGCTATAATTAGCAGCAATATTAATATTTAAATCTTGGAACGAGACAAACCCTTATACTGTCTGTTGGGAAATAAAATAACTTGAATTCTTTGGAAAGCAGTTTCATTAGTATTTATACTAGACTACTTATCTTATTTTTATAAGAAACAGAAAGGTAAAGTCCTTACCCTGCAGGTAAAAATAACAGTTCCTGTTTCAGGCTGGTCGGATACTCATTCAAATAGATTAAAATGTAAAGAGCAATTCTAACTGCACAAATCTGTACTGCTTAATTTCAGTAGTACTGGGACCTCTGAAATTATGTCCAAGCTATTTTTACAAAAGATCTGAAGACAAAGCTAATATCTCTCCGTCTCTCTCTCTCTCTATCCACCTTTCACTGGAGGTGGTGATAGTGGTGATAGTGGTAAGAAACTAGTTAAGAAATAAGTTCTCTAAAGTAAAATACACACACATTGAAGTTTTAATTCTTTGGGAACAACTGGAGGCTAATTCTCAGTGTTTAGTTTCCTGAGTAGGCTATAAAAAATAGCTTTCAGGGCCTCCCTGGTGGCTCAGCGGTTAAGCGCTGGGCTGTGGAGCTGGCAGCAGCAGCGATGCGAGTTCGACGCCCAGCCGGGGAGAATCCCACATGGTGCGGCAGACCTCTCCTGCCTCGCCCGCTGCTCCCCTCAGGAGTGTATTTCTGATCTGCCTGTTCTGCTCCCCACTCTGTCTCTGGTGAAGCCTCTCACCACTCCACACCTCTGGCCTGTACCCCAGCTGTATGTATAAATAAATAAATCTTAAAAAAAATAGCTTTCATAATAATTTTATTATTTTTTTATCTGTTGGTTTGTTTTTCCTTCCTTCTCTTCTGATCAATTCATTACAGCAGGTAGTCCATTCTCATAGATGAATGTCAGATGTGATTTTAACAAGAGGAATGATCTTTAAATATTTAGGATCTTAGCATACAGTATTCTATTTCTACCTGGGAGACTCTTTTTTCTTGAAATGCTAGAATTGTGGTGTTTGCCAAGGGCATGCCCATGGGGAATATGAGAAAAGCTGATTTGACTTTTGGTAATTGATGAGGTAATCAGTAGCTTTTATGCTCCCATGAAACATTTTTATGGTTGAAACAAGGTCTTTCACATCTAGCATCCTACTCATTCCTCTATGGTACAGAAAGAACACACATCCATGCGGAAGATGTATTCCTGCCAGAGAACCATGTGTGTATTCTTCATTCCTTGAGCATTTCAGTGTTTCCAAAAAGATAAAATATTAAGACTAGGTGGTTTATTGTATGCTTTTGTACTGGATCTTTTTGAATCTAGGTTATATCACCTAATGGATTGTGAGCCTGCACAAATTCATTAAATTCTCTTGCATTGTTCTTCATATGTAAAATGAAAACAATCTATTGGGTAATGACAACTAAGTGAGATGATGTATTATGATTTCTAACAAGGATGTTAACAACATAATAAGTAATAGAGGCTGTTACTGTTATCATTGTCATAACTGTTTAGAAAAGAACAGTGGGAGTGTTCAAGGATGGTACCTGATACCTACCACAAACAGCTCATAATCACAATGGATTTGATGTAATAAGGAACACAGATTGTGGTACCACGTAATTAAGCATAGACTAATGAACGACCATTCTTAAGTTTCAAAATGTAATTTTATTTTTATAGTTTTAAAGGTTACAATGCATATTATGAAAATACTGGAAATAAAAAGTAAAGGAAGAAAATACCTTACTTATCCCAAATGCCATACTTATTTGTCTCTATTAGCATCTTAGTGCTTAAATAATCTTTAACACACACATTTATAAATTAAAAATTTAAATCACATTATAATACTATTTCATAGCTGTCCTTCTGCACTTGCCAGTATATGATAATCATTTTCCAATGTAGATTATTTTTACTTTTCTTTCTTTCTTTACTTTTCTTTTCTTTTGTGGTAATAGTGGTTTACAGCATTGTATATGATTCAGAGGTATAGGATCATACCCCTTCAGAGCAAAGAGTGGAGGCTGGCCAATAAGTAGACTATGGAGGGGGACTATGGATGCACTGGTGGGCATGGTATGTTAACATACACCCAAATTGTAATTTTATTTTTTTTTAAATATTTATTTATGCATACAAGCTGGGGTACAGGCCAGAGGAGTGGGATGGTGAGAGCATTCACCAGAGACAGATTGGGGAGCAGAACAGGCAGATTGAAGTACACTGCTGAGGGGAGCAGTGGGCAAGGCCTGAGAGGTCTGCTGTGCCATGTGGGAATCTCCCTGTCCGGGCCTCGAACTCGTGTCACCACTGCCAACAGCTCCACAGCGCAGCACTTAGCCGCTGCACCACCAGGGAGGTCCCAAATTGTAATTTTAAAACAAATCATTCCCAACTGTAATCCTTTAGAAGGAAACATCATCTTAGATCAAAGGACTAATTGAATTTAGATTTTACTTAATATTGGTATTTCCTAAATAGGAAGTACACCCTTCAATATGCTTAATTTTTTAAAGTAAATGTCCAAAACTATGAACAATTATAAAATAGTATTATCCCATTCGGATAGGTAAAGATTTGATTTGATTAGGTAATCAACAGCTATTCTTGTCAACACTTTGAAAACACTGGATTACTTCTGTGAAAAAGATAATAAAGGCAGTAAAAGGTAATTTGAATTCCATATTCCAGATATAATCATTGTTAATATTAGATATACTATTGTTCAATATTTTTCACTGAGCATTATCACAAAAATTTAAATATACAATTGTAAGTATAAATGGTAATGTCTACCTTATAGTGATAACATTTACTAAAATACGCCAAAATATGTGCTGAACAGAGAGGAATATAAAGATAAGATTCATATAATATTATACTCCAGTATATACATTGGTAATAACTAAAATGTCAACAAGATTTGTAGTTCTAGGAATAAAAGTGAATGGAAGAAAATAAATTTGTATTGAGTTGGGGCAGATTATCAGACAGGGGCTCCTCAGGGAAAGAGAATTCATGGCAGATTATGCCAGAATAAATATGGGGAACTAGTTACAAGAAAGAAAAGTTAAAAGGGAAAGTAGAGAAAAGTGATCCAACTCAGAGGTTAGCCACTGAATTAGGCCACTACTATCCTAAGTTGTAGGAAAAATAGGGTAAGCAGAATTTAGAAGCTGGAGTCACTGGGGAACCATATATCACAAGGCATATACAGCATATATAACATATATAAATATATGTGAATATATTTATAAATATATTGATGTGATCTTTTTTATTAATAGTTATATCTTTAAGCCTTTAATATGTGTCAGTCTCTTCTAAGAGTTAACATGTTCTGATTTGTTTTATCCTCAAAACAATACAAATAAAGCTTATTATCTCCAATTTAATGCTAAGAAAATTGAGTTACAGATAATTTTTCTTATTCAAGTTTACACAGATGTTTAGAGGCAGAACTGGGTTTTAAGTCTAAGCTATTTTCTTTAATACGTTGATTACTGATTTCATTACAATGAAGTGATAGACTTTCATTCAATTCTAGCTATTTTAGCATTTCTTTTTAACCAAGATATTCAGTAAAATTTAAATTGTTTTCTAGTTGATTTAAGGACATCATCTAGTATAGAACCATTTGAAAATTTGCAAAGATGCACAAAAATAATCTAAAATACTTTAGTTGCTCTATTCTGGACAATCTCAATAAGGCAAAGAGTTACAGTGCAAACCTCCTTCCTGTGTACTGGACTGAATATTGGACACATTTGAAAATCACCTGCTTAGTGCATTTGTAGCAATTCTTCCACATTAAGCCACTCTGGTTTGTGGAAGGGCAATGACCTGCAGAACAGGAGTAAATGTGATTGCCGAGTCCAGGTAAACCTTTTCCCTCCATAGTTGCACACAAAGCTGGGACTTGCTTGCCAGCAGATGTTGAAACCAGTGAGAGAGATAACAAGGGTAGTCACTGCCCGCCCTGAGTAGTGCCTGATCTCTCTGGTCCAGCTCTGGAAGAGTCAGTAGCAGGGGAAGCTAGAGGGAAAGAAGTCAGAGCAAACAGAAGCCAGTCACAGCCCTTTGTCAAGTTAGGATTTCCACTAACAGGTTAGCGGGCACTGGGGTGGGAAGCAATTCACAAAATATGTGCTTTTGGAATTTTCATTAAAGCACTAGAAGGGGATTTAATTATCAAAAATAAGCTGTTTCTGCAACTAAAAGTCCAGAAACAAGTGCTGGTGAGGAGGGGGAGGAACCCCGGAACACCATTGGTGGGAATGTAGACTGGTGCAAACCCTGTAGAAACCCTGGAGATTTTGCAAAATATTGAAAATATATCTACCATATAACCCAGCAATTCCACTCCTAGGTATGTATCTAAATGATACAAAAACCCTAATTTTAAGGTATATATGCAGTCCTATATTCATTGAAACACTATTTACAATAGCCAAGTTATTGAAACAACCGAAGTGCCCTAGAAAAGATTAAGGAGGTGTGGTACAGTAGAATACTACTCAGGTTTAAGAGAAAAACAAATTAATTCTTGCCATTTGCAACACCGTGAGTGAAACTGGAGGGAATTATGCTAAGAACAATAAGCCAGAAGGGTATAAAACAAATACCAGAAGATTTTGGTATTCAAACTTATATGTGGAATATAGAGAAACTGAACTAAGATACAGTCAAAACCAAACCAGAACCAAACTCCATAACTCTGACTGTAAAATTGAGTCTACCAGAAAGAGAGGAGAAATATGGATAGAAAAAGGATGAGGGAACAAAATGGACTGTGGTGGGAACTATGGATGCCTTAGTTATACATGTGTATATTTCTGAGTCATATACAGTGTAAAACCTTTCCTTAGTAGAAAATATATTAAAGTATCTACAAATAATTTTTAAAACAAATAATCTGCCTATTATATCATTCCATGCCCAGCAATTGAAATTAACAGAAAGTTTTCAAAATTACTTTCTGCTTACAACCTAAGGAAAACCATTTCAAGCCAGAAACCAGTTACAGTCACAATTACATGGGTTTTTGTAATTTCTTACAATGAATAAAAATATTTTAAATTAAAAAACTACCACTGTGTGTGTGTGTGTGTGTGTGTGTGTGTGTGTGTGTGTGTATGTGCGCGCACTTGAAGTAACATCGGTTTATCTACGTGATGTCAAGACAAATGATCAATTCAGACAATTCATTCCAAAATGTCAAACTAGATGTTTGGCTTGAGACAGGTATAAACAACTTCAGCATTGACTGAATTTTTAACATTTCAACCAGTTATCTGAATGTCATGGAGATCAAAATATGGAATATGGTGACCTAAAATCTTTAATGAAAAGGTTGTGCTTTTCAGCAGCTTTTATTTTATGCATTATAGATTAATTTGCTAGCTAAACAATTTCTCCCTGCTTAGCATTTTAATAATTCATCGGCAGCTCATTGGGTACAGATAAAAAGTTCACAACAATTAGTTTCAAGCAAATACTTTAGCACACTATAGCATAATGATTATTTTGCAATAATCAGTTACCAAGATTAGAATACATCATTAATCTAGTCAAAGCTACAAATTAATTATCTAACACTTCCCCCCACAAGACACACAATTATTCTTGCATTATTTGTTGAACTACTTGTGAAGTCAATGGTTATAAAGACAGGAGTGGGAGATACTGTGACAATACTGTAGCAATATTGTACTGTGACAATATTGATACTGTGCAATACTGTAAGATATGCATTTGTTATGTATATGTGACCTGGTTTTATTCTCCAAACTTTGTCTCATACTTCACAGTAAATACTACTGAAAATACTATTTATGAACCTCTCTAATCTTTCCTTCCTTTGATCCTTTACTCTCACCTCTTGCTTTCAAATAGGAAAAAAAATATAACATGTTAGATGTGAGCTACAATTTTAGGTGATAAAAATACATTGAGGAACAGAGAGTTGACTCATCTCACAATATACCCTAAGACTTGTGAATGAAAAAAATGCAAACAATTATTATTCAAGTTAGCATATGCTAAAATAGGGGTGTGTGTAAATTTCTATATAGAAAATAGAAAGAGCAAATACAATATTTCCTTGGAGACTTGAGGGCCACATCAGAGGGCAGTTTAAATACAAATGCTGCATCTCATACCTGTGAATAACACCACTCCCATTTGCAGATAGGTAGACTTCCACTTATTTTTATTGTCCTATTAATTTATTTGCATAGTAAACATATATCCTGTTTTTAACTCAACAACAGTTACCAAGGTCCAACTCGAGACAAAAAGATAATAAATTATCTGAATGTTTGTAGTCAGGTTCAATAATAATGGATTCTTGAACATTTAATTGAAATATTACATAACATTGAACATCAGATTTAGAAGTTAGAGTTTGCTTCTGGATAGTTTAAAAATATTACAACCTTCCTAATTAAATGTAATTCTAGATAGGAGTGCTGATAATCATTCTTTTGTATTTCACATTATAAAATATTTTACTTCACAGTTAAACATCATATAATCTCAAACACTATCTCACGAGGGCTAATGATTTTGAAAAGTATGTTTGCATTTTTACTTAATTTGTATGCATATGAATATTTACATTATATAATGTCTATACAAATATGTAAATTTTGTGGGTGGGGAAAAATATATATATATACTCACAAAAGTTACTCAGTTTAGTCATCACACCAATCATTAAATGCTCTGCCAAATACTATATCTTGAACTTTATATCAGATACTTTATTTATAGTCTCTATAGTTTTCAGAAATAAGATTATTCAAATTATTTTTAAATAAGGACTTTGTTTATATTCCTGTTATTAATAAGAATGAAAAATTTATTTTACTTGAATAATCCTGTTTGCTTTTCTGTATACTTATACCAATGATTTTTGAGAACTAAATTTTTTTTCATAGAAAATGCTTTTAGAATAGCTATTCAGCATAATCAAAATTTCATGAAGATACAACTAAGTTGATAAAACTTTTATATTGGCATATCTTATCTGGATCTCAGAATTTAAAATTGTAAAATTGATTTGAATTCTACAATAATGGATGCAAAAATTATTTTGTAGGATATATATTTTGACAAAAACAAATTGAAATAATATAAGCATAATATATTTTTCATTGAAATTTGGTCCTACTTACAAACTACTTGTAATGATCATACCTAAATGATGATGATATAATAATTGAAGTGCCAACATTTCATCTTTGATGTTACACTTGGGCACCAACTTAGCTACTGCCACTGAGCAGTGCTGTGTTGCAATTTGACTCCTCCCCAGCACCATCAGCAGGTGCAGCTATTGCAAGATTTCTGAAGTCTCTTTTTTCTCACTTTTGAAAAATAAGTGCATTTTTAAAAACTTGATCCTGAAATCACAGAAGTGCTTTCCTCTCTATTTTTTTTTTTTTTTTTTTTTTTTTTTTTTTTTTTTTTTTTTTTTTTTTTTTTTTTTTTTTTTTTTTTTTTTTTTTTTTTTTTTTTTTTTTTTTTTTTTTTTTTTTTTTTTTTTTTTTTTTTTTTTTTTTTTTTTTTTTTTT
>PVIJ01010926.1:0-57541 GCA_004024925.1 Scalopus aquaticus | reverse complement strand
ATATATATTTTTATTGTTATTTATGTCTTTTACATTTTGCATTCCCCTTGGGTAGCCCACCACCAATTCACCCGTGATCCATCTCCATGGTCCCTTGTGTTCTTTTCTATTCCATTTTGTGCCCTTTCCCTTCCCTCCCTCCGGCTCCTTCCTCCCCCCCCTCCCCCCCCACTGATTGTCTCTCTCCCACCCGGCCTCCTTACATAATTTTATTTAAATAAAGAGTATTTTAGGAAGATCACTTTTATTTATTTTTTAAAGGGACTTTTTTTTTAAGATTTATTTATTTATGCATACAAGCTGGGGTATAGACCAGAGGCGTGGGGCAGCGAGAAAGTTCACCAGAGACAGAGTGGGGAGCAGAACAGGCACATCGATGGAAATACACTGCTGTGCGGAGCAGCAGGCATGGCAGGAGAGGTCTGCCGCGCCATGTGGGAATCTCCGAGGCCAGGTGTAGAGCTTGTGTGGTCGCTGCCGACAGTTCCACAGTGCAGCACTTAACCGCTGTGCCACCAGGGGGGCCCACGATCACTTTTATTAATAACAAATTAGAACAACTCTTCATGTCTCTGACACTCCTCCTATTCATGACTAAAAATATTCAAAAGCAAATCATTGAAGTCCCAAACACAGCTTTGAATTCAGTTGAAACTACTTAGAAGGAATAAACATTTTCCTCTTTAAGACAGTCAAAGCTGTAGAATCTCCAGATATTAACAGATGGCACCAAAGATAACTAGGTGTCAGCACTAGTCTAAACATGTTTACTTTAGAACTCATGGGAATCTAATTTATAGCAAAAGTGTATGAGTTTGCCAAAGACGGTGTATAGTAAGAAGCATTTTCCAAACCATTTTTTGATCATAAGCATCACATTACCCACCAATGTTTTTCTGGAGCAGCTAAATTCAAATACACTTTGGGAAATCAAGGATTCTTAGAGCTGAAGTCCACAGATTTAGATATTTGTGTAAAATGGGAGAACTGATTTAACAAACTTTGTTTTTTTATTTTTTCCTCCTGAAAAATCTTCAGCCCTTCTTAGAGTACAAGAGTAGTTCAGACACAAAGAAGAAAAAAGGAAAAATAGATAAAGAAAATAATTAGTGAAGATTAAGATTAAGAAGACTGAATAGCCAACAAGGATTATTGACTTGTTTACTTTTTTAAAAAAGGGTAACCTGAGTCTAGATCATTTTAATGGTTCCTTGGAACATCACCTAATTAAGACAATTCTCAATGTATTTAAATCATAGATAAAGTATTCATTATGTTCAGGATGTGATATGTGAAAAGGTGTATTCATCGCCTAGAATTTCTGCGACAAAAGTAACTTAAACCAAGAGAAATTTACTTTCCTTGCAGTTCTGGAGGTTAGAAGTTCAAAATCAAGTTATCACAATGATTGGTTCTTTATGAAGTCTCTGATTGAGAATCTATTCCATACTTCTATCTTAACTTCTTCTCATGATTGTTGGAAATTCTTCACAATTTTTGATAAAGTTCTAATCTGTTTCCATCTTGACATGTTATTCGCCTTTCTGTATGTCTACGTATGCACTACCTTTGTCTTGTGAAGATATTGATATTGCCCTCCTACAATACAGTATAATTTCATCTTAATTATATCTATAAAGATCCTCTTTCCAAAAAAAGTAAAATTCATAGGGTCTAAGTAGATATGAATTCTGGAGAAACTTTCTTCAACCCAATATAGAAAGTAAAGTACATATTATGTATTTTAGAATTATTTCCACCAAAGTGTAAAATATTCTGGAGTTATAAAAAATATTATTTATAAACAAATAAGTGCATTGGGGAAGACTGTTTTTATGTATACTAATAAAGGAAAGACTTACATAATATTGTGGAAATTTATCCCTGAAATAATTTTGAATGTTTTGGTTCCCAATGAAAATATTTGCAAAGGAGACACACCTGTGATAACAAACATACCACAAAATAAAAATGAAGGAAAACCTCATCTTGAAAGTAAAACATTGTACTATTATTATGGGTGTTCCTTTATAAAACTACATTTTATATTCTATGCAGCCTTAGAGATCTGGCACCTAAAGACTCACCAACACAGATCATAACAAATTTTTCACTCAGGGTAACACAAACAATAAATGTGGTATAACATTCTTCACTATGCCTCCAACATATTATTAAATGATTCCACTCAGGATGTTCACATATATCCTCATTTATTTTTTTCTTTAGGTTATTATCAATTCTATTACTGAATGAAGGCTAATAAGGAAAAAAGACTATGAAAGACTAAAATGTTGACTAAAGCCACACTTGTCTGCTTTAATAAAGGAGCAAGTTGGGTGGTAGTTGCATTTGAGATTATGATTAGGCTGCTCTGATGGAGTCTTACATTCAATAAATTACCCCACTCCACAACAACAACAAAAAATTTTCTGTTAAAAAAATATTTGTAAAAATTGAATGAAAACCAATGGAAAGAAACTAAATCAAAATGAAATGTCTCTAATTTGTAACAGGAGGATAGTTACCATCTGCTGAATCAAGAGGTTTAGTCTCATTTAAATTAAAAACTTTGATTTCTTATTAATGTGGAATTGAAGTTAGGCATAAACACATACTCCCTCTGCTTCAAACTTGTAATAATAAAACACACATACATAAATATATAATTTTGTTTACCTATCTATATACACATATATGCACATAAACTATTTGAAAAGACAAAACTAGACTTAGAAACAAGATAAATACCTTGGAACAGAAACAAAAAAGCAGCGATTACCTAATAGGTTCCTGGACAAAAAGAAGAAATTTCAAAGGGAAAGATGAGGAACAACTGAAGCATAAAGTGCTCCGTGTGTCAGAGGACCAAGTCATACTTTAGTTACAAAAGCAGAGGTTGGGTTTAGCTTCCCTACTTATAAAAGGAGCGTCAACAATACAGTGATTGTTGCCCAGAGTTGAAACTTAAGCTGCATTCAGAGCAGCAAGTGGAAGCCAAGATTGCTTCTCATTCTGGCCCTGGATCTAGTCAGTCTCTGAATCAAAAACAAGATTTACAAAACATACCAATACCCCTGCAGAACTAGGGACCAGGTCATGCCAATACATGACCTAGTCATGATATAGAACTCCAGGGAGCTATCTAATGATAAAAAGTTGGTAAGTAAATTATATAAACCCAGAGAGAACAGAATTAAAAGCAAAACAAATAACAGCAACACTCCTACTCAAAATGAATTAAGAAACAAAATTCATATCAGTTAGGAAACTTTCATAGCTGACATTCTAAACAATTGAGAGGATTCATTTTGGGGAAATACGAAAATAAAATGATCTGGAAATTATTCATAAGTAAGTATGTTTGGAATACTCATCGAAATATACAGAAAATGTACCTAAGTATAAGAAATTATAATTGTTACAAGCCAGGGACATATGGCCATGATGAAGAAAGACTTATAAACTCTGGAAAGAAGAGTAAAATAAAAATTAAAATAGACTAATCCTGGGTGAACATAAAAAAAAATCATTCAACTGAAAGACTGTATCAAATAAATATAAATTATGAAATGAAATTTTAAGAAGCATGCAACATAGTTTGAGAGGTTCCCTATTTTATTGAGAAGATAGGCTATACTACAGTAACAAACATCCCTAAAATGTCAGTGGCTTAAAACTTATCACTTGTTCAAAGGCATCTTCCATAATTGCTGTGGCAAAAAAGAGGAGATAATAGAGAGTTGCAAAGGAGCTTCCCCTGCCTCAGGTTGGAAATATCACACATCACATATTCATTGGGGATAATTAGTTACATGGTTCTGACTCTGTGCAAGGAGCTAACAAGTATAGCTTACACCCTCAAAAAAATAAATATTCTTATATCTGCACCCACACATAAATAAAGGAGTTCCAGACACGGTAAATGAAGAGAATGAAGAAACTGCAGTCAAAGGGAAACAATCATAAAATGGTGTCAGAGAATTTTTAAGAATTGAAGAAGAATGTAATCTCAGAAAGTGAAAACTGGACAGAAGCAGGATGAATTAAAAACACCTTCACACCTAAATCCATTACAATGAAACAAGGACACATTAAAAATGAAAACTCCTAAGAAAAGAGATGCTATCTAATGATAAAAGTATACACCTCAACAGCTATAACCACTGGCAGAAAAATTTCAAAATATTGAGAATAAATAACTATCATTTTAATAATGCATACTCACATAAACCAGCTTTTGACAGTGATAACAATTAAAAAAAATTTCCAAACATGAAAAGACTAGAAGAGCTTACCGCTAACAGATACTCCCTATAATAATTACTATAGGGCAACCTTCAGGAAGAAGAAAGGCATAGAAATAAGGAAGATATAAAATAGTGACAAAAGTAATGATAAGATATTGATAATTTTAATGGACCATTGAGTATAAAAAAATAACTTGGACAGGTTGAAAATGTAACTTGAACTAAAATTTCAGACATTAGAAACATAGAAGGAAAAGATGTATGGGGTTAGGTTGGGGGCAATTCTTTCTCTTAATTTAGAGGAAAATGGAAATATTAAATACATTTGTTTTGCCAGTGCAAATATGAAGTATTTGTGACATATTGAGTTGAAGGCTATTATGTATTAATATCACCCCAATCTTATTTTTGAGTTTTTATAACAACCACAGTGCCAAAGCAAGAACAAAATCAAACATGTCCACTATCAAACTTTCCTTTGTGTTTAATCAATACAACGTACCTAAGGAATGACTTTACTAATTGCAAGCTAGGTGCCAAAAAAATGGAAAGCGAATCTGTGTTGTCAATAACAATTTTTGCAGTTAATTTCACAAAATTGTCGCAAGAGAAGTTATAATAAATAGTATACTGTCAGTTCAGAGGAAGAAGACATTGCCTGCAGTTGTGAAAATCAAGTAAAGAGCAAGTGAGGTCTGCTTTACAGAAGAACAATAAAGAAATATAGTGGAAGGGAGGATGGCAGAAAAGGGAGTCATTTTAGAGGGAGGAAAGACACAAGCCACAACGGTAGCATCCAAAGGTGACACCCACCTTGGGTACAGGCAATTAGGTAATACCTTACCTGTAGATGCTCTAAAAACATCACAGATACCGGCTAACTGTTGGTCAGGTTTTTATTATCACCGTGCATCCACAATTTAAAAACTGTCAGACACTCAACAGGGAAAGAGGAGGGAGAGGGATCAAAACAGGGGAGGGAAGAGCATAAGGAACTACGGTGATAGTGCACGGGTGAATTGGTGGTGGGAATTATATGGGTACTATACCTGAGAGGAGAAAGCATACATTGTACAAAAAGGAAGAATGATGTAAAATATATAATAAAAAATTTAAAAAATAAAAACTGTCAGTGACAAAGTACCTTTAAAAATATTTTGAAGGTCTAATTTATAAACATTTACATAGTTATTGTTGATTGTTAGTAAGATACATAAGTTTCAAAATCACACAACTATTATTATTTATCTTTACATAAACATTGGATCCATGGAGAGATTTATGTAATTTACTGTATACAACTAATTACTACTTACACAACTTATCACTAAAAATGAGGGCAGAGTGACACACATTCATTTTAACTATAACTTTATATAGTAGTTCAGAATCATTTGAGATTCTTTTAGGTACAATTCATATCTCCAACATATGTGGTACAGTATGTTTCTATATTTAATCAGTAGAATTGAAATAATAGAAGCACAGTCTTTGATAAGAAGAAATGAATCTTGAAATAGTTTAATTCTGTCATTCTATTTAACACTTTGAATTCTTATTTGTGTTTAAAATTTGAAGCAGTGATACTGGATAAACTATGAGGGATAATATTATCAATTTTCTTATCAAGGGGGGAGGCAACAACTTAAATCTGCTTAAACCCTTGCTTACTATGTCTTTCCTGGTAAACTCCATGGCTGATTTCTTGTCCAATATCTTTTGTTTTGAAATTATTAAGGGAGGTAACTTATGGTCATTTTGGTGAGCTACTCACTTTTACTAGGTTTCTCCCCTGTATAAAAGAGGCATAGATATTATTATTAAGCTAATTTTTGCTTTCTTTTTCTTTTTCAAAAATGTTTTCAGTTCCTAACTACAACTTTTATTTCATTTGTCGACTATTTTATAATTGCATAAAATTTAAGATTAAAATGTGTTCTAATCAAATTGTTTCAAAACAAAGAGAAAATCAAGAAAATATATAACTTATTACTGAAAATAATCTTGCTATATGGGATAGAGGGAGTTAGAAAAACACCAATTTGTTCTTGGTATCAAATGTGCTTGTATTACAAGGCAGCCCCGATGTAAAATGGGTTGCCTGACTGTGGGTCCTCCCCCATGCACTTAAAAGGGACTTACAGTAAGACTCAATTACTGGCACACACAATAAAATTAATAAAGTGTTTACTTACAAAAGGAAGGGAAATAAAATCAACCCAAGGGAAAAAAAAAAAAAGAGAGAATAAATTGGTGAATGCGGGCTACCAGTTCCACTGAGCTAGAATACCAATGATGCACCAAAACCTAGTGAACAGCCAAGAACCCCCAAAGCCAACATGTCTGGTTACATACCAAACATGGCTGATTAACTCTACCCTCAGTTCCCAGCATCCTCCCTTCGGTAATGATGGCATTATGGGATATGTAGTCTTTGGTGTCTTGGATCTCTCTGGTCTGAGGTGGTGGTGGGGTCCATAAAAACCTATCTTCGGAGTTTGTTCAGGCCATCCTTTCTCCCTCAACACTTGGAATAAATACAAACTCTGAAGGTAAAAAGTCATAGAGGTGAGTGGTATAACAAGTTATATTTCTTCAAATAACTTTTAAGGCAAAACTTTGTAATTTAAATTCTATTTCATAATGTGTCTATATAAAGCCAAAAATAATCTAAATAAATAGTGTCACATTTGTTTTTGCTGTAATCTTAATTTTATAAAAAATTAGTTTCTCAAAACAGTAAATAGAGTTACAATAAGAACTCTTTAATGAGATCCCTCAGGATTTCTCTGTAATGATAATCAAATGGGAAGTTATATAAAGTCAGGACCACTTGGATCTCATTGAGAAACAATCAAAGTTGTGACCATCTCCAACTCATTCCCTTTCTAAATCTATTACCACCTCTGAGTCCAGACTTACATTGCACAACTATAATAAGTGACTACCTGGTGTCTTCCATTTCTTCACTTCCCCACCTATTGATAGTATAAATTCTTCTAATATACGGAATAGTCACTTTTTCATAGAGAAACAGGAAAACCCGATGTGATCACAAAATAATTTTATAACAGCATAAAACCTATTATTTTATCCACAGCAAATGGCTATCACAGGCCAAAAGAGCCACAATTTCTGCAGCATTCACGCTTTTGGTGGCCAAAACTCATTTAGCCAATACTGCCCTTCCCACTTGCTTCATAATGCCTAAATCTTACTTTTTCCTCAAGACCAAACTCATACTTCTTTCACAAAGTCTTACTAATTTATATAATCATGATTAACTCTTTTTTGCCCTTCATTCACATATCTGTCACTTACTAGCTAAAAGTAACTGTGCTAATTAACCTCTTTGAGGCAATAATTTTCAACTATAAAATGGACATATTGATGATACTAATCTCCCAGAATCATGAAGGTAGAGTGAGATGTATCAGAGCTTTTAAAACTATACAACATTAATGTTCCAACTTTTTTCTACCTCTGCAGTCACCTTGCTCTTGGACTTCCCAGACTCCAGAAACTTAAGAAATGTTTGTTGTTTAACTCACCCAGTCAGTGTTATTGTTGTTGTTTTTTTTAATGCAGCCCAAAAGGATTTAAACAATATCATAATCCTGATCTTCATGTAAGTTAATGCCTAATTTTAATACCTAATGTTAACAGTTTCCCCCAAGACACAGATCTAGCTACCCTACATCTTTTCTGTAGCCCTTGCTCCAGTAATATGTGTGGCTCAGGGAAGGAAAGCAACTTGCTAATGAGAAACAAAATGTTTTTCCTTAGATTGTCAGTTTTCTCAAAACCTAATTACCCAATATTGCCCGGATACTTAAAAATGACTATTTGTAAATTCAAAGCATTTTCTATTAATGCTTCTCACTTTTTCTCTCACAATCACAAGCTTTAGAAGAGCAAAGAACGAAACCAGGAAGCAACTTTCTAAAATAAAAAAAAGAGGCTGTCACTCAAAACACCCCCAAAATTATCTGTTTGACTTTTTCTGTGAAATCATATTAACTCTGGATTTTTTTACTTAAAGCTAAACCAATATTGATGCTTTATACTTGACTCCATTTGATTTCAGTAAGTTCTGACTACAGTTTGAGAGCAAAATGTTGTTAATGATAACAACCATGCATTAAGCAAATCAAAACCACTATGAGATACCACATCACACCTGAGAGGATGGCAGACATTAAAAATACAGGCAACAACAAATGCTGGAAAGGATGTGGAGAAAAAGGAACTCTTCTACACTGGTCCAACCACTATGGAATGTGAACTGGTCCAACCACTATGGAAAGCTGTATGAGCGATTCCTCAAACTGCTAAACATGGAGCTCCCATAAGACTCAGCAATACCACTTTTGGGAATTTACCCAAAGGACACAAAAACACTAATCCGAAAGGATACATGCACCCGTATGTTCATTGCAGCACTATTCACAATAGCAAAGGTATGGAAGCAACCCAGATGTCCAAAAATAGATGATTGGATCAAGAAGATGTGGTACATGTCACACAATGGAATACTATTCGGCATTCAAAGAAGATAAACACATGCAATTTGCAGCAACATGGATGGAATTAGAGGGGATCATACTCAGTGAAATAAGCCAGAAAGAAAAAGAAAAATATCGAATGGTTTCACTTATAACAAGACTATAGGGAAACCAAATAGGAGAGAGACACTCAGCGGTATGTGGTGGGGGGGTGGGAGGGGAGGATAAGGGCACAAAATGGAATAGAAAAGAATACAAGGGACCATGGAGATGGATCACGGGTGAATTGGTGGTGGGCTACCCAAGGGGAATACAAAATGTAAAAGACATAAATAACAATAAAAATTAAAAAAAAAAAACATGCATTGAAATGGAAACAAAAGGCTAAATAAAAAAAAAAAAAATACAAAAAAACCTGCCTATACCCAAAATAAAAATTAAACCCAGAGGCTGAAATTCACAACTTCTCTCAGCATTCAAATTTACACCTGACCATGAAGTTGCAATATGGCCTTGAGCAGGCTGCTTTATTTCTCCAAGTCCCAATTCATCCTTAGCAAATTGGGGATAATAACTCAAAAACTGGTGTAAGTATTAAATAAGTAACCTGATTCAAATGTACCGTATGTCTGAAACACAGATGAACCAAAAAAAATCAATGTTATCTTAATAATAATGCTGTATAGTGTTGAAAATAACTCTCTTGATGTATGATTGTGATTTTTTTAAGCATAAGTAATGTTCTTTTCACTACAGAAGGTATTTTAAATTTTTTTTTCAGTTGAAAAATGATATTCAAACAGAAAGGTACATATACAAGAGCCTGATCAATTTTAACACATCATGTAACCAATACCTGGATCAAGGAAAAAGAAAATTATCATATCAGAAACCCTTACATTACTCTACTTCTAGGTGATACACTAAAGGTAACCAATATCTGAGTTTCTTAGACCACAGTAAATTTAGTCTGTATTTGAATATCATGGACTCATACTTACTTGTGTCTGGCTTTTCTTACTCAACATTTTTGCAGCAATTCCTCCTTATTGTTGTGTAAGCGGATATGTTTTCATAAGTCATTTTCAACTATATACCCATCACACTTAAATGTTTTAAACCATAGTTCTCTGGAAACATAACTGTATATATATAACTTACCCTTACCTACTTGATTAATAAACAACAAATACAATCCAATCAAATGTAAGGTATGTGCTAACTTTCATGTAAACTAATTTCAAAAAATCGGCTCTGCTATTTCTTATTGATTCTAATGTACAGTGCCATGTATACTGGGACTCATCTAAAGGAAGATGGGAACACATGAAACAAGAGAACACCACAAGAAAATCTATAAGAACAGTAATTACTGTTCAAGTACATCCTAACTGTCATGAACAATAAGACCTTTGGGTTTTGTTCTGCCAAGCATAACAAGTACCTCCAATGTCACCATTTCCAAATCTGACTCTGACATGGGACAGAGGAGACTGGTGACAGATGGTCAAAATTTAACATGCAGCTTGGATGGGCTTTGGGATGGAAGTCTTGTTATCTCTAACTTGCTGCCAAGTCCTGCATGTTGCTTTATAACAGACACCACTGGGAAACTCTGTAGCTTCAGCCAAAAACACAGACTTGAAAGAACCAGATTTCCTCTCTGTTGGTATTTGTAACATTTCACCCATACCAGGCTCTGTTACAGTAATGAAACAGTCACCAGTAGGGATCTGAATGTGAAACAGCATTTGACACACCAGACTGGATTTTTTTTAGACTTAGGACAGTGTCATACTAGATCTGGAACTTTCCATCCCTAAACTAATTCTTCTATAATCTACTGAGTTATTTGAAATTCATTAGTCTGTACACCCTATACAGTTCCAAATATCTATTAGAATTAACTTTAAAGAATAACACAGACACTTAAAGTTTAAATCTAAAATATATTCTCTAGGGGCCTCCCTGGTGGCGCAACAGATTAAGTGCAGCACTACGAAGCTATCCAGAGCCACGGCAGCACGAGTTCGATGCCCAGCCGGGGAGCTTCCAACATAGGGTAGCAGACCTCACCTGCCTCGCCCACTGCTCCCCTCAGCAGTGTACTTCAGTTGATCTGCCTGCTCTGCTCCCCACTCTGTCTCTGATGAATCCTCTCACCCCCCACACCTCTGACCTATACCCCAGCTTGTATATATAAATGAATCTTTAAAAAATAATAACATGAAATATATTCTCTAATAGTTTATCGCTATAACTGCTGCCCAGTATTGTAACCACACCCACCTTGTCCTTAGTTGTTGAGGGTCAAAACTTGGCCTATATCAATCTAGAGACACAATTATTCCCACTGCATTCAGGCTTTCCAGTTGAGTGGCTGAAGTTCCCACTAAGAGGTCTGGCCTACAGAAAATAGTTATTATGGAGTTATACAGGAATGCTGAGACACCCCTCACAAATTTTTTTCTTCAGTGTATTGGTAAAGGCACGTCCTCTGCAACCTCTATGTATGTGTGAGTAAGTTCATCTTAAATGACAAATTCATTTTAACATTCCAATCTTCCTAAGTTTCTGAATCCCTTTTTCTACATTAAATCAAGGGCGGTCAGAAATTTCCAATTTGTCCACAGTGGATCATCTTTTCAGCCAAACAAGCAAATTAGCTGTTAGAGCCCTTTCTAACTCCCTGAGCTAAAACATAAAATTTAGAATCTTTGTTTAGTAAGCCTAAATAAATGAATCTGGCCTGATTAGACTTTATGTCTGTCTCTTCTATCATTATCTCTTGCCCTTTGTGTCCATTCTCACATTTCCTGAAATTCTGCCTACATAAATTAGAAATTCAAGTACATAGATAAATGAGAGAGAGAGAGAGAGAAAGAGAGATGATTAATAGATGATAGTTAGACACATACATACATACACAGAGAGTCAGAAGAGATTTATTACATCGAACTCGTGCTGCAGAATCATGGACTCACATGATTCTGGAGGCCCAGAAGTCACATGATCTGCCAAATGTAAGCTGAATAAACAGGTAAGACTGTGGTAAAATTTAGTTCAGATGTGAAATCCAGAGAAACAGAGGAGTTGATAGCTTAAGACTCAGACTCCAAAGGCCCAAGAATGGAGAGAGAGTACAGATAATATAAGTTCTGTTCTGAGCCTGAAAGTCCACGAACCAGGCATGTTGATGTATCATAGCAGCAGAAGATGAATGTCCCAACTCAAGTAAAAACAGAAAAGAAAAAGCAAAGTTCCCCTTCCTTTGCCCTTTCTGTTTCTATCTGGTATTGCAGTTCATTCCATGATGCCATCAACTCTGGTGAGGAAGATCTTTAGTCAATCTACTGACACAAATGCTAGTCTCTTCTGAAAGCAATATCACAAACTCACCTAAAAATAACATTTTTTGAAACTTTTATTATGGAGATATATAAAAGTAAAGAAAATCTCAAGTATCTAACTATCAGGTTGAAATACATTCATCAATCTAAACCAGTTATTCATCTAACTTATTAGTTTGATTAAATAACAAAATATACTTAGATTTTAAAACTACTCTATTATTTCTTTATTGAGGTAACATTGGTTAATACCACTGTATGTAGTTTAGAGTTATGGACTCACACCCTTCAGATGTATGTGATCACTCTACACCCACCACCCAGGGACCCATAGTCCTCCACCATAATCCGCTGTGACCGCTACACATTTTACTCTCCCCTCCCCTTCCCCCCTCTGGCAAACTAAATTCAACTCTTTGGGCACCCATTAGCCTTGTCACACTGACACACAAAGTTAACCATCACACACAGTAAAAACCATGTTCCAGCACCATTATTTTATGTATGTCCCATCACATGTCAGAAAAGTTTTTATGAATATTTTATGAATAATACATACCAGTATTAGGTTAATAGCATAATATTGATAGGGCATACCAGTATTGTATGTATCACATTTCAAAGAACCCAAGAATTACCCCCACCATCCCAGTTTCTTTCTGAGTCCCTAGGGCTAACTCAGATGGGAAATGAAACTTTAAAATATCTCTTGAGCCTGCTATATTCTAACTCCATGCCCTGAAGGCAGTTCAAAAGGTCCCTGAAGTTAACTCAAATCTCAGTGGCAACTAGCCAGTGAAAGCTGTTGTGTGGTGCTGGTAGCTCCCAGCAGACTCTGAGATGGCTGGATTGACATGAATCCACTACCTGTTAGAATAATCTAATTATGCCAAAAGGTTTCACTGAAAAGGCTCTATTCCAGGTCCCTGTCACTTTCGCTGTGGGTGAAGTCAGCTATCCAGTGATTTTCAAACACACTCTGCAGGTGGCTTTGTAACACATGAAGAAGTTCCTGAATTGTCAAACCTAAGGGACAAGAGTTCATGTCACTGAAGTGATACATCATAACCTCTGCACTTCTAGATCATTCAGACAAAAACCAAAAAGTATGAAGACCACTATAAAATTATTCTTGCTACCCAAGAGCTGATATTTCCATAGAGAAATATATGTGTGTTCAGAGAGTTATATGGATGAATTTGCACTACAATGGTACCTACAAAGCCTGTCCTGTGAATGAATAAAAAGTCTTCTGTTTCTAATGCCTGAAAATTTGGTAACATTCAGAGCATATGGATATTCATTTAAACAGGAAAAAAAAGTTAAAGTGTGACATTTCCTTTAACCCACAATTTTACAGCTGGAAAAAATCTTTTCCACTCTTTGATGGCATAATATGACAATCCAAGCAACTGAGCTTAAGGCCTGTAAATTCGACACTTTTCTTCTACTACCAAATTCCAAGATTTATTAAACATCTTCTCTCACACTACTCTGGTCTTTATGCGCAAACCAGCTTTGACCTTTAAAGTGGTACAAGCATCTGGATTATTTCAGCTGATTTTCCTATTGGCAGCTTTTTCAACGCCTTCTATTTTACTTCTATCTAACTGCACACACAAAATATTGTGGGGGTGGAGTGGGGTGATGAAAGTGTACATTTCTAATTTTTAATACTTTAGGATAAGTTTAATCAAAAGCACCTGGCCCATACATATTGCTGCACTGCTATATTAGATTTCAAAATGCTCCTTTACACTCAGCTGCTGAACTGATTTCACTAGTCCTAATTTCAATTCATATGTCTTCATCTCTATCCCTCTCAAAACTGCTTTCATATACCAGCAGCTCTTCCAAGAGCGTAACTCCATTTGACCCAAACTCAGATCATTAAGATCAAAGATACATAAAAGAAAGCATGACATTGACCCAATGTTATAACTCTTAATGATACACATTCAGGGTCTTTTATCCCAGTATCTCAAAGGGTATCTTCTTAATGGGTTTCCATAATCATAACAGGCCCAGTGGAATGCGAAAGAGCTATAGGACACTATTGAAAGGTTCAGTTCAGACCCATAAGGCTAACACTGACTTTAAATTGATGGGATAATGGTATAATTTTGAGGAAGAAGCACCTCCTTCTGGAACAATCACATTTACTGAATTCTAAAAATTGGTCATATCAGGTCACACAGTATCTTCTAATCCCACATTTTCTGAAAATAAAATAAGAAAACTAATGTTATCTGCCCTACTTAATACTTTCGATTCATGTTATGGATAAGTAAAAAAAAGGTGGTATAACATGTTTTGTGAAGGCATCATAATTCCACACACCCAAGAATTTATCTTATTTATAAAACACAGATTATAAAAGTATGGAAAAATACCAGCTAGTAGGTAAATCTGGATTCTGGTCCCTATTCCACCACTTACTATGGTTGCCCCTTTTTTCTCAGTATATAAGAATAGGTGATCTTATAAAATTATTTTCATATATTCGTCCATTCATTTGCTCATCTATTCAGCAAATATGTGGTAGAACTGTTGTTTAGTGTCATGCTGAACAACAAGGGTGCCACATATCAGATGGTTCTACTGCACTGTATTCTTCTGCCACCAAAGAATCTCAAAGTGCTGCTCTTGACAAAAGTATTACTTCTAAAATAGACAGAAAATACAATTATTTTGTCTTCATGGCCAAGTGCATTAACTTCTCTTGCAAAATGAGGATACACATAATCTACCTGACTTGGGAATAATTAGGACCACTTTGCCAGGTAAATTACCTATATTTATACTGCCTAAATAATAACCAATACTTAAATTGAGCCTATTATGTCCTGAACACATTTGTCTAAGCTCCTTACATACATGAGCTCATTTAATCTTCATAGCATTTTATAAAGTGAGTAGTCTTTAGATCCCTATTTTAGGGATACTCTACAGAGAGAAATTCAAAAAGATTTGGCAGCTTATCCAAGTGGTAAAGATATGTAGGCCTATCTCATTACAAAAACTAGTATTTTTAATTTGGATATAAAATAATTCTAAACTTTCTGCCCTTCTCAGCAAAGCCTGCTTCAGTATTTGCACATATCGATGGTAGTATTCAAAGCATAGACTTAGAAGGCAGAAACAGAAAAGATTTAAAATCATCTAGTCCAACCTCTTCATTTGCAATTAAAATGTAGGTCTTGAATTAGGAGTAAAAAATACATGTTGAATGAAAAGCTGAAAGAAGAAAAACAAAAGATGAACAGGGAAAAGGATTTGAGGAATCTTGCACTAGGCATCTTTGGATCACGAGTATTTAATACAGTCTTTGCAACTAGTATATATCTGGGCAATTGGATTATATCACATTATAATTTCCTTTAAACTAGAATCTCACAATGATCAAACAAAGCATGGGGCTCTTTCATTTGTTTAAGGCTTGCAAATTATTAAAAATGAGAAAATGACAAAATTGTGATATACTTAAATATTGCATTTTCTTCTGTCATTATCAATATCCTTATAATGTTGTTTGAATATAAGGACTAAAGTATGGGTTCTAGCCGGTAGGTGACATGAAATACTATGAAATAATTTCTAATGAGGGCCTCCCTGGTGGCACAAGGGGTTAAGTCTCAGCACTCTGAAGCTATCTGGGCCTGGGAGCAAAACCACATGGCGCAGCAAACCTCTCCTGTCTTGCCCTCTGCTCCCCTCCGCAATGTATTTCAGTCAATCCTCCTTTTTAGCTCCCCACTCTGTCTCTGGTGAATCCTCTTACCTTCCCCCACCCTCTACACACACACCTCTGGCCGACACCCCAGCTCTTGTGTGCATAAACAAATCTTTTTAAAAATTAATATCTAATGAAGCACAGCATCCCTATTGTGTTGATACAGATCTCCAGTTACAGAAAATAAGAGCTGAAGTAACTTCTACCATGTTGATATCTGAAAGTGAGTTAATATTACATTCTATCTACTTAGAATTTTATTTTTATTTTTTATCTTTTCTTTTTATTTATATATATATTTATTTAATTTATATCCTTTACATTATTGTGTTAGAATTTTAAAAGTGCAGAAGAGTGATGATGTAATATATTTTGTTATATCAACAAATACCAAAGTACACCAGTTTTAGAGACATTAAATTGACAACATAATGGACAAGTATAAGTTGAAGCAAAGTTAAAACAAAAACTTTCTTCCCCGGAGATTTCTACTGAGTTCATCATTTCCACAAGCTATTTAGAAACTTGTAAGGTTCATCCTTTTAAAATACACTTAATAGAAAGAGTACCAAACTATGTGGATGACTAGAGAATCCTCATGTCTTAATTACCCAGATGTATGTTAGATTTTGCAGGAATTAGATTTGATATTATCTCCTTATTATGCAAAACCATGGAAAACATTTAATTAAAACTTAATTAAAATCTCCATGATGCTTCAACCCCATGGAGTCCACTTTTCAACAGCAAGCAGCAAAGAAAGCCTTCAGGACAAACTGCTTCGGAAAAATGGTACATTGGAATGAATTCACATTTCTCAATATCTACACCTTTGTAACAGACCTTGTATTTTTACAATTTATTTGCATCAGGCTATAGTAAGAAGTTTATACTAAAGCTGGAATTGTCGATTGTAAATAAATATGTAAGTTTATATCTATGACTGATGCTTCATTTCTTCCACAATTTTTTATATGTAATTTTAAAACATATTAGAAAACTCATGCAGCATCATGTGTGCCACGTATTAGACTTCTAATAAGTATGCATTTAATGATATTAATAAATGTTAGATACTTACAGATTAAAAATATTAAGATTGGTACACCTTTTTTCTTAAAATATTTGTGGTAAATATATCAAGAATTAGTTGAGTAATTATGTTTACATAGAAATGCTTTCTGTAATAGGATAAGCCATAGTAGGAACTGGTCTTCATGCAGGGGCATATACTCAGTTATAGCCTTATTCCCTAACTGCTAATAAGAGAGTTCATTCTTCTCACATCGTTTGAACTTACATTAAAAAATAAGAGGTCATAACATAAGTATTCACACTCAGCAATAAAAGTGAATGAATTGTTGATATATGCAACATCATGGATAAACCTCGAACAACACTATGCTGAGGGAAAGAAGCCAGTCACAAGAGGGTATTTATGAAGCCATTTATATGAGGCTTTGTGGCAGACATAACTGAACTACAGCAAACAAAATCAGAACAGTGTTGCCTGGGTTGTGCTAAGTGCTCAATTCGGGGAATGATAGAAAGGAACAGGAGATACCCTATGTGATGGGGCAATTCTGTATTTTGATAGGAATGTGAATTATAGAGTTTTGCACAATTTTCAAAGCACTTTAACCTGTATACTTATGATCTCTATGTCTTATTGTGTACAAATTACATTTCAAGTTTTTAAAAGTAAATAAGTATACATACCAGACATAATTCATGTTAAGATTAATTTTCCAAATACGATGTTGCTATTGCCCAGAATATTTTGGAACTCCTTTTTTGGAACTGCATTCAGAGGCTATAACACATTTCTCTGATATCAATGGCAATAAATTTCCTAAGGGTAAAATTAACTTTCAGAAATATCCAGCATCATTCAGAGTCAAGTCTATTCATTACAAATGATTAAGCTGCAAAAGAACATTTTTGCTTGTCATGGTGGAGTAGTAACTAATTTAATGAGCCTGATTTTTTTCTCAAAAATTGATTACTTACATGTAACCACAAGCATAAGCAAAAACAGTTACAAAAGATTGATATGGTAAATCCAATTTAAGCATTCCAAACATTTTTGGTTAAATGTGGAATCCCTGAAATAAGAGCAAAGCCTCACTGATTCCCTTCTTTATAGGGAGCAACCTTAAACAAAGGCAGAAGGGATAGTAGAGCATAATTGCTCTGATAAGTTAATTACAGCTATTTTTGATAGACTGCACTAGAAAAAAATACCTCATATTTTTTCTTCATTTATATAACATCTGACAGATGTAGATGAAATTTTAATTTGCAACTGCGTTCACATTTAATTCTAACAGGAAAGGGGCCTTCTCTATTGAGTTTTATTTACAATTTAATCTGTATAATACATTGATCATCTTTGTCTCCTATTACCTCTCCCCAATAAGACTATATTTAACAGGATAGAATGAATCTAATCATCATGATCGCCATTATCATGTTCTTATATTCCACTATCGGGTTCATGGCATAGACGCTCATTCTTTATAACACATGTTAACACAATAAAATAAACAACTGCCAGAAGGGCCAGAGCACAGCCCCGGGAAATAACTGGGCATTTCAACTTAGGCAGATTATATGCAAAAATCAAATATTTGACTAATTGAGTCCATGAAACCTAATTTTACTCCCTTATGATCAATAGTTTTTGGCAAGGGAAGGGGGTAAAAATGGATCCCAAATTTTAAAAGTTAGTTTTATGGATTAAGCAATTCAATTTTAGTTCCAGTTCTTTATCAGGAGCAGTGAAATGCAAGACAGGGCAATTCCACTCCTAGGGATATAACTAAAGAATGCAAAAACAATAAATCAAAGGAATATGTGCACTGCAGAATCATTTACAATAGCCACAATATGGAAAAGAAATAAGTACCCAAGGACATGAGTAGATTGAAAAGCATGTATCATGAAAAAATCTCAACACTTATCAGGGAAATGCAAATCAAAACCAGTGAGATATCATCTCACAACTGTAAGAATGTACCACATCAAAAAGATTAGAAACAACAAGTGCTGGCAAGAATGTAGGAAAAAAAGAAACCCTTACACTGTTGATGTGAGTGTAAACTGGTCCAACCTCTATGGAAAACAGTACGGAGGTGCCTCAATATACTAAAAAGGGATCTACCACATTACTCAGAAATTCCACTCCTAGGTATCTCACCAAAGAATACAAAAAGCATTAATTCAAAGGATATATGTACTTTTATGTTCAAGGCAGCCCTATTTACAATAGCTAAGTTATGGTAAGAGCCCATTTGCCAAAGGACAGAGGAGGGGATTGGAAAAATGTGCTGATATACATGTATGTATAGATGTATGTATGCATGTGTGCCTATGTATATGTGTATGTATGTAACATATAATGGAATACTGCTCAGCAACTTTAAAAAATTAACTCTTGCCATTTGTGACATCACAGGTGGAACTGGAGAGGAAAATGCTAAGCAAAATAAGTCAAAGTAGAAAGGCAAATACCAGATGTCCTCACTTACATATGGATTATAGAGAAACATAGCAAAGGGTCAGTCAAAACCAAACCAATAATAAACTCTTAATATCTGACTATAAAACCAAGGCAACCATAGGGGGACAGGTGGCTGAGTAGGAGTGGGGGAGTGAAGGCACCCACTGAAACATGGTGGAAGTTTGTTAGTGCACTGATGGTGGGAAAAGTGGGGAAGTACATATTTATAGATGTTTGAACCTACAATCCCTGGAGCAGATACAAAGATGTGAACTTACCTTACATCAATAGACATAATTGGGGAAGGAGTGGAATATTGTCCATACACAAAATGGAATACTACTCAGATATTAAAAGATGAAATCTTGCCATAAATGGTCAACATGGATGGAAATGGAGGGGATTGTGCTAAGTGAAGTAACTCAGAAATAGAAAGACAAATATTGGATGATTTCACTCATATGTGGGATATTGAGAAACAAAGCAAAGTAGCAGAAAAAAAAAAAAACCTAAACTAAAACAAACCCTAAAAATCTGACTATAGAATTTAGACTACCAGGGATGGGTAGTAAAAAAGGCAGACTACTGCAAAGGTGGTAGATGTGGTGTGGTAACATACATCTGAAGAGGTGTGAACCCATACTTCTTAATCATGTAGTATACTAAATCAAGGTTACTCTGATTAAAAAAAAACATACTAAAAGAATAATTTCTATCTTAAATATAAGGTTCGAACTAGTTACAGTTTTTACCTTAAATATGAAAGTAGATGGTCTTCAAAGTCACTGCCAATGCTGTCATCATATCTTTCTATGAATCTATTTGGTAAGTGAGATAGTATAAAGAAGCCAATTAAAGATACCACAAACATTGTTTTAAGTATTTAAGAACTCAAACAAATAAGAAAATGATTTTCCCTCTTCAGTAAACTTTCTGCACAAGTAACTTATAAGAATGTCAAATTTATTCCAGGGATTTCAGAAGAATTTAAGGACAGTTCTATTAAAACAAGACAGCATATCTGTTGTTCACAATTTATGTTGCATTCCATAATCATTAAGTACACCATTACTAGTAATTTTATTACATGTTAATTCTCCATGTTTTCTGGAAAATGGGGCACTCAGAAATTAGTATAGTGGTTTAAAAAATGGCTTTGCCTAAATATGAGAACCCATAAAACTAATGTAAAGACCAGAATTCTGAATTGTTGGTCTGCTTCTGTCCAATCCTGTTCCAATTTCATTTTCAAAGATAGTTCTACATTCCTTTTCATTTCCCAGTGCCTACAGATTATCCTATTCATATTTCTATACCAAATCATTTCAAAAAGATGAAAATTTATACTATTTTTATAACCTTTCAGGGAAAGTCGACAAACTGCCTTTAAAATTCATTCTAAAATGTAACTGCTCTCATTCTCAAATAATTATCTTTTATGTCAAACATAAATTATGTCACCCAACAGCCTCTACTTGGTGAAATGAAATAATCCCAGGCAGCTTTTCCTATGAGTCTTCCTTTCTACTACTTCCAGTATTTGCATCTTATTTTATCCTATGTAATTTTGTTAAGGATCTTTAAGTCCTGTTAAGAGCAAACACCATATTTAATGAGTACCTAACTCAAACATTGGCAAAATACAGCCCACAGGCCAAATCTGCCTGTTTTTGTAAACAAAGTGTTATTGGAACACAGCCATGATCATTCATTTGTGTATTTATGTATTATCTAATGTGACATGTTTGTTTGAAGCAGAGACTGCATGAACTATAGCCCTGTAAGAAAACATGCAGAGTTCTAACCAACCAGTGAAATTATTAAAAATGCACAATTATGTCAGGTTTCATTTCACTTGTAAAGCAAAAGGACTTGAGTGTTTTTATCATAGCCTTTCTAGCTTTTCAGACTCTCTAACATGGGATACATAAAGCCTGATATAACATAAAATCCTAAAATACTGGTGATAACAAATGTCTCCAAGATTGTAATACAAACTGGTGATCGGTTGCCAGCATCTACTCAAAGCAGCATTTACTCAAATGCCTTTTCAGTAAAAAGCATTAAGTTTTCCTCCATAATCAGGGCATAATTAGGAATATGATAATTTCAGAATTCGCTAAAGGCACACTGAAGCCATGCTCTCCTGCCACTGTGTCATCTCTCTATGGCCTGTTCTCTTTCCCTAGCTGAAAAGTGTATTGTATATATCTGAGGACACCATATCAAATGCTTCCTGGGACCTGTGGAAATAATTGCAAAGCCTGCTGGAGACTGTAGAGATCCTTAGTGTATACATCTGTCCAAACATGTGAGCAGTGATTTGCTCAAAAGACTACTGAGCCACAGCATGGGCCCAGTATAGAGAGGTATTCAAATTTTTCAAGGGAAACTGAAGATCAAGATTAAAACCTCTTAATACACTGTGAGACCAATATTGCAAGGGCCAAAAATATCTCATTTAGGTTGCAAACGTTTTTAAGATGCATTTGTCAATTGTGATATATCTATTGAGGAACCCTAACCTTAAATAAACTTTTATTTTAGAAATGAAGAAACTGAAGCTTAGAAAGTTTAAGTTTTTGATCTAAGATTGCACCGAATATAGCTATAATTCTAGGGTTCTAATTCTAGTCTAGTGCTACTTTGAACATACTACTCCACAAATGCATCTTCATTTAGTGGGTTTCATGGGACCTACTGAGGATCTCATAGAAGTTATGTATCTGATGAAAGAAAACTACAAATAAATGTAAATTCATGAAAGATTGGTTTGAGTTAAACGGTTTCTTATACTCATGAAAGATATCCTTGCACATCCCCTCCACAAGGAGGCATGGACAAGTACAGTATTTTTCAGTTCTTCAATACGAAGGATCCAAAATTTCCCAATTATATCATATGAAGATAATCAATCACAGCCTGCTTAACATTCCAGATACATTTCATTTACTGCTTGCCTCCACTGATCAGACCGTTATGTCACCTAATCATACAACAGTACATTTTTCAAACAGAAGTTCACAAATTCATAAACATGGTTATATATCATTTCTTCTTTTGATTTAAAATGATCAACACATTTTTCCAATAAATTAGTCTCTTGAATAAATTTTTATTTGGCTACATTCCTTCTAAAAGTTAATGAAGAAAACCTCTCCTTTCTTACATGCACAGATTTGCAATTATTTTCAAAAGTATGCTTCTAACCAGTTCCCACTGGATTATATGAACACTACCCCCTTACTCTCAGAACATAATAATGCACACTGTCCTAATTGCCTTCTTTTGAGGACTTTTGCTTACTTAACGTTCTATTTTGTGAGTCTTTTGCTATGAGTAGTAAGTCACTAAGCTTTGTGCACAATACCTGTCCCATAATAAGCACCCAATTAATGTTGGAATGATTAACATTTCCTCTGAAGAGATTTCACTAGTTATGGGGTAAGCAAAGCACTCCATTGAAAATATTACATCAAGGAGTCTGGCAACACAGCAGCAGAGTCAAGACAAGATCCCAGACTACCCTCCCTCATCCAGAAACACAAAGCAAAACTTATGCAAAACAAAGCCAAAAGCCCCGGAGGGATTACCAGCATATATAAAACATCAACCACATGAAAAGAGTTAGGGAAAATTCTAAGTGAAATTTGTTTAAAGCAATAATGGGACAGTACAATCCACAAACGTCACTGCAGTCCAAAGCTCCCCTGAAGCTGTTAACTTGGACACATGCCAACACAGGGCTCCAAGGATCAGGCACTGCACTGGATAAGGGGGTGCATGAGCAGGCAATCAGGACAGAGGATGCATTAAAGAAGAGTTACAGAGGTGAGGACACAAAACAAGGTGACTTGAATCTGAGGCTCATTACACAGGATAGCTACTGTAGCCTGATTCAGGACTGAACACCGGCATTTCCTTATAGAAGAAACTGATACTGAGGTCCAGGCTGAGATATCTAAAATGCTTGCTAACTCCACCCCAGGCTGACAACCCAAAACTTCCACTATCTATCCAGTCTAAAACAAGTAAAAGACTTGCCACCCCACCCCACCCCCACCACCACACATACAAATAAACACTTTATAACAGGAGTTTCAAAGTCCTGAGTCAGCTAGAATTGATCCTTTCATTCCTGCAACCACAGTCTTCTTTTATACCTACTACACATTGCCATTATCAGTTCCCCGACTAGTCCAGAAAGTTAAAAAAAAAAAAAAAAGTTGGAAATCTATCCTTACAAAGTCAACCATACAAAATCAAAATGACAGAAAAGAACATAGTATAAATACCAGGTAAAAAACACTGAAAGGAGTTCCAACTCAGTGAAGTTATGGAGAATTTCAGAAGCAGAATTCAAGAAACAGTTCTGGCAACAGTGATGGAACTAAACAAAACAATGGAATATATAAAACAACAGAATAAAGAAAATGAAAATATGAGGCAAGTACATTCAGAAATAATGTAATTAAGAAAAACTGTAGCTGGTTTAAAAATGGAGTTGCTGGTCTTAGTAGCAGACAAACAGAAGCATTGGGGAGAATTAGTGAATTTGAAATCTGAGAACACAAGACTAAAATAAGGTAGGGGCCTCGCTGGTGGCCTAGGAGTCAAGTCTCAGTGCTATCTCTGCTACGGCTTGAGTTGGATCCCAGGCCAAGGAGCTAACTAACCCACATGTGGCACAGAGGACCTCTCCTGTCTCTCCCACTGCTTCCCCTCAGCAGCGTATTTCAGTAGATCCGTCTGTTCTGTTCCCCATCTGTATCCAGTGAATCTCACCCCCTGCACCTCTCACCTACACCACAGTTCTTCTATGCAAAAAAAAAAAAAAAAGACTAGAATAAGGTAGAGAGAAAAAGAATTAAAATAAGTAAATAATATAAGAGTTCCCTGAGACAACATAAAGAGAAGTAACACCTGTACCATGGGGATCCCAGAAGGAGAAGAAAAACAGAAAGGCATAAAAAAACTATTTAAAGAAATAATCACTAAGAAACATATCACTCTGAAAAACTGAATCAGAAGTTGTGATCTAATAGTCTCAAAGAGTTTCAAACAAATCAGTATTAGATTGACATACACCAAGACACAGAATGATAAAGCTGAATGATAAAGAAACAATGATTAGGACAGGATGCTGATATTATTGAGAAAAAAGGGGCAACCTATAAGAAATTACCAATCAGACTATCAGATTTTTCAATAGGAACATTATAAGCATGAAGGGACTCGAAAGAGATATTCAAAGTACTTAAAGAAATAGACTTTCAGCCCACAATTCTCTACTCAGCAAGACTATCAAGATAGAAGGAAGGTTAATGAGCTTCACAGAAAAGCAAAAACTAAAAGAATGTATTAACACCAAGCTACATATGAAAGAAATCCTAAGGAGATCAATATAAAGCAAGAGTTACCAAGATAAAAGATACCTAAATTACTTAACATAGAAGAGAAGGAGAAAGTAGCAATGTTGCCTAATAGAAGTAGCCAGAGACCAAACAATGCAATAAGTCAACAAATAGCTTATTATATACTAACCTGAATTGAACCTTAAGTACATTTATAAATACATACATACATATATATAAATGTATATACATACACACACACATATATGTGTAACACATAAGACAATAGAAATGGAGTCTAAAAATACACAATAGTAAACCCTCAAAAAAAAGCCAAAATATGGTAATAAACTCTTAAATTTTAATAATCACCTTACATGTGATTATTTGTGACTTGAACTCACAAAGTCACTTATATGTGACTTGAACTCACCAGTCAAGAGATGAAGAGTAGCGGACTAGATTTCAAAACAAATCTAAACTTTCTGCTGTTTACAAGAAATCAACAGTCAATATGCACTTATAATTTAAGGTTAAAAGACAGATATGCAAACAAATGACAACCAACCAAGCCAGGAACAGGTTATATTTAGATCTAATAAAATAGACTTTCAATAAAGAAAGATAAAAAGAGATAAAGAAGGATGTTATGCTATAATTAAGGATCTAATATAATAAGAAGAAATAACATTCATAAATACATATGCACTGAATGATGGATAATCAATATACATAATAAAAATTAATAATAGAGGTTGAGAGGTTGAAAATGACACTCTACTACTAAGGGACATTAATATCCCATTTATAACAAAGGGCAGAACAACAAGCAAACTATAATAAAAAAACAACTTTAATTGAGGAGCTACACCAAATAGACCCAACAGTCATCTATAGAATATTCATTCAAAAAATGCACAGAGAACATAGTTAACACTAGACCACACCTTGGGATACAAGTCAACTGTCAATAAAAAACCCAAAGAATGAAATTATACCTAGTACTTTCTCTGAAAACAATGTCATGAAACTAGACATCAAATATAAGAAAAAATAAGAAAAACTATGGATACATGAAGATTAAACATCATGCTGATTAATAGCAATAAAGAGGAAATCAAAGCATAAATCAAAAAATAACATAACATGAACAAAAATAATGATACAAGTTACTAGAATCTATGTGATGCAGCAAAAGCAATCTTATGGGGGAAGGTAATTATAATACAACTCCAAATGTAAGTAAAATTCCAAATAAACAACACAACATCACACCTAAAGCAACATGAAAAAGTTGAACAACTAAGACTCAGAGTTAGTGGAAGGAAGGAAATAATACGAATAAAGCAGAAATAAATGAAACAGATGAAAAGGATCATACAAAAAATCATTGAAACTAAGAGCTAATTCTTTGAGAAGAAAAAATAAATAAACTTCTGGCTACTCTAAGAAAAAACAGACAGATAATATTAAAAAAGCAAAATCACAAATGAAAGAGGAAAAATCACTACATATAGCACTAATACAAAAAAAATACAGTTAAAGAGATTACTGTGAACAACTATATGCCAATCAATTCAATAACCTTGAGTAAATGCATACATTTATGTAGCAACATAATCTACCAAGACTAGTCCAGGAAAAAACAAATGAATTGGACAAGCCAATTAATAATACGGACCTTAGAACAGTAATCAAAAAAAATCTTTTGAACAACAAAAGCCCAGAACCAGATGGCTTTACAAATGAATTCCATCAAATTTTTTGAAAAGAACTAATGCCTCTCTTGCTCTAATTGCTTTTAAAGATACAAGAGAAAGGAATCCACCCTAATAAATTCATGATGCCAACATTAGATTAATACTGAAACCAAGCAAAAACAACACAAGAAAAGTATAGACCAATAATCTTGATATATATAAATGCAAACATTTTCAACAAAATACTAGCAAATCAAATTCAGCAGTGTTATCACTAAGACTATACACCATAATCGAATGGGATACATCCCAGGGATGTAAGGATAGCTTAACACAGGTAAATCAAAAATAATACACCATTATGGACAAAACTAAACATAAAAATCATATGCTTATATCAATAGATACAGAGAGAGGTTTGACAAGATTCAACACCCATTTACGATAAAAATGCTAACCAAAATGGGAATAGAAGGAACCTATCTCAGTATCACAAAGGCCATATATTATACACCAATAGACATATAATAGTCAATGTTGGAAAAATTGAAAGTATTCCACAATAAGATCTGGCACAATATGAAGCTGCCTCTTATCATATCTATTTAAATTAGTATTAGAAGTTTTTGCCACAATTATCAGATAGGAGTAGTATTTTGACATTCAGTATTTTGTCTCTTTTATGACTTTATATTTTCTATAAAATAAATAAGAGGTGAAGAATGGTTAATTCTGAAAACTTTTCTCTATAGAAAGAATACATGGAATTAGCATAGAATGAAAAAGGTCATAAATTATTTCTGTGGGGTGTCTGGCAGGGCAGAAGTTGACTATAGGAGAAAATTTCTGTTGTCATTCATCTGGTACTGAATGGCCAAACTTCCCTTAAGATAGTAAAAGGATAGGTAACACAGCAACCACATTGTCTGAATGCCATTTCAGACAAATGAGTCTTTAGAGTGGCTCTGTGAGGACACAGAGTTCAAGTATCTTAGATGAAGCACTGAGGTGACATCATTTTATCCTCCTGGTTAAAGCATAAAACCTAAATCTATTCATAAGAAGAGCCATTAGATAAACACAAATTGAGAGACATTTGACAAATAAATTGGTCTATTTTATTCTAAAGTAGCTGTGTCTTAAAACAGAAACACTTTCCAGATTAATGAAGGAGCTGTTCCATATTACAAAACTAAGATATAATAAAAGAGTCTGAAATGTTCTTTTTTTTTTAAAGAATTTTATTTATTTATGTATACAAGCTGGGGTACAGGCCAGAGGCAAGGAGCAGCAAGAGGGTTCACCAGAGACAGAGTGGGGATCAGAACAGGCAGATCAGAAATACACTGCTGAGGAGAGCAGCGGGCGAGGCAGGAGAGGTCTGCCGCACCATGTGGGATTCTCCCCGGCTGGGCGTTGAACCGTCATTGCTCGCGGCAGACAGCTCCACAGGGCAGCGCTCAAACGCTGCGCCACCGGGGAGGCCCTGAAATGTTCTTTTGCTACAAAGGACCTAATAGTTTTGTATCCATGTTGATTTCGGATTTTGATAATTATGATATGGTTGTATAAAAGCATTCATTCGTTCCTAGGAAATAGTGGTTGCAGTGTCTAGAGTCATTAGGTCTGCAACTGACTCTAAAAAGTAAAGAATATTAAATGAAGTCATAAAAGGCCCCAAATAGCTAAAGCAACCCTCAGAAAATAGCAGAGAAATGGAGCATCCTATTACCTGACTTTAAACCATACTATATATAGAAACAGTAAGACATATAGAACACATGGATCAATGGAACAGAACTGAAAAATAAATCCACACATATATAGAAAGTTAATTTATGATAAAGGAACCATGGCCACACAAGAGAAAAAGGAAAGTCTCTTTAACAAATGATACTGGGAAAACTGACAACTAAATGTAAAAGAATAAAGTTTGGTCATTCTCTAACTTTATGCATAAAAAATTCAAGTTGATTAAAGGCCTAGACGTAAGACCTTCACTAATGAAACATGCAAAAGAAAACATTGACTGTACATTTTATGACATCAATCATAAAGATCTCTTTGGAGACTAATCCCTACAGCAAGGTAAATAAAAGTAAAAATAAAAACTGGGATTACCTCAAATTTAAAAAAAAATTTAAGCAGAAAATGAAATATAAGTACATGACAAAGACCTCTTACCAAATAGGAGAAAACACATAAAATAAAGCCAGCAATAGGTTAATATCCAGTGTATACAGAAAAACTATTCAACTTAACAAACAGCAAAATCTTAATTAATAAATGAGTAGTAGATCTGAACAGACAGTTCACCAAAGGAGATATCCAGACGGTAACAGAAAGAAATAATATTCAACATCACTTTCACTAAGGGTGATGCAAGTCAAAACCACAATGAAATATCATTTCACACCTGTGATGATGGCACATACTGAAAAGACCCCTAGCAACAACTATAAGAGAGGATGCAAAGAGAGAGGAGCCCTAATATATTGTTGCCAGAAATATTAACTGCTATAATGATCCAGAAAGTGAATCACTGGAAAGCAATCTGGATTTACCTTAAAATACTAAAAATGGAAATACCATATGACCCAGTAATCCTGCTTTGGGTATCTGAACTGAAAATTATATGAACTGAAAGACATCAACTGAAAAATTATATGCTCTACAATATTTACTGCAGCATTATTACAATAACTAGGACATGTAACAGCCTAAGTCCCACTGACAGCAGACTGGATCAAGACGAATGGTATATCCACACAATGGAATACTATTCAGTCATAAAGAAAAATGAAATGTTACCATTTACAGCAAAGTGAAAGGGCCTGGAGGGAATTATGTGTGTAGTAAAACAAGTCAGAATGACAAATATTGAACATTTACATAATGGATGATTCGATAAAGCAAAACATCTATAAAAACTAGTGAAAACTAATAAAGTTGGGTTTCTGAGATTAAGAGAGAGGAGAAAGAAAACTCAAAGAGGTATAAGGCATGGTGGGGGAGAACTTATTTCTTATTGAATTAAAATGAACTTTAAAAAACAGAAAACAAAATGTGGTCAGTTTCAGAATATTTTAATGCTTATTTATCTGTTGATAACTTACACTCAGTAAAAGCATAGACATTCTTAGCATAGCAGGATTGGAAGTTCAGAGTAATTAAAACCAAAGTTTCCAAATGAGTTCTTAAAGCAGTGAGAACATCCGAAATACAAACTAAGTAGACGAATACTAAAGATACTTTATTATTTAAGTCATTCTTGTAACTGCCATGAGAAGTGACAACAGTTCCATTCATAATTTAAAACAGGCATTGATAGGTCACACAGGTATTCAACACTAGAAATTAAGATTGCAATCTAGGGCCTCCCTGGTGGCACAGCAGTTAAGCGCTGCGCTGTACAGCTGTTAGCAGTGGCAATGCGAGTTCAATGCCCTGCTGGGGAGATTCACACATGGCGCAGCAGACCACTCCTGCCTCGCCCGCTGCTCCCCTCAGCAGTGTATTTCCCTTAATCTGCCTGTTCTGCTCCCCACTCTGTCTCTGGTGAACCCTCTTGCCTCCCCATGCCTCTGGTCTGTATGCCAGCTTGTATGCATAAATAAATAAATCTTTAAAAAAAAAGATTGTGATCTAGAATTTAAAACAAAGGGATAGTTCTTTAAAAGGTACTGATTTTTTGTGAAATAATAATAAGTAAAATGCGTAACTATATATGTGTGTAGTGTATCTGCCTAAAACAATCAGTGCTTCCCTCTGAGCCGAACTTCATTTAAATTAAGAAAAACAAATAGTTGTGTTTGCTTCCTTTGTGTTAGTCATGTTGGAACAGTAGACAAGGGAAAAAAAGAGCAGTTCAATTATAATTCAATACAACACTATTAGGTTTATAGTACTATAAGTAATCTTGAATTACTACAAGACAAGAAGTATTAATATTATAAGAAGTCTTAAAACTTCCTTGTTTTCCATTCTTTTTTTAAATTATTTTTTTAAATATTTATTTATTTATGCATACAAACTGGGATACAGGCCAGAGGCATGGGGCGATGAGAGGGTTCACCAGAGACAGAGTGGGGAGCAGAACAGGCAGATCAGTGGAAATACACTGCTGAGGGGAGCAGCGGGCAAGGTAGGAGAGGTCTGCCGTGCCATGTGGGAATCTCCTAGGCCGGGTGTCGAGCTTGCGTGGCCGCTGCCGATGACTCCATAGAGCAGCGCTTAACCGCTGCACCACCAGGGAGGCCCTTGCTTTCCATACTAACTCACAACCCATTTCTAGAAAATGAACCTACATACTATAGAGATAGATACATAGGTATGGATGTTTAAAACCAAATACAAAGTGAAGAATCCTTACTCCCTAACCATGCGAGTAACTTCAAAAAAAAAGGCAATAATAAAATATTGGTCATTCTTTCAGAATACATACCTCCCCCCAACACACACACAGCTATTTTCACAGGGTTGGCAGTAGGAACTATGTTCTATGCCTCTGACTAAGGGACAGAGAAGGACATAGGGAGAGGGGCTCACTGGACCTTGGTGGAGGATTATTGGTCCTCTGGTGATGAGCCTAGTGTGTTAATATGAATCTTAAAAGGAATGAATCTATACCTCTAAATCACATATAGCGTTGCAGTTACCTCAATTTAAAAAAAAAAAATTAGGAACAGTTTCTGTTTCTTGGAACCAAGAAATACTAACTGTAAAAAAAGTTGTTAGAATTTCTAAAATGTCATCTTAAAATATGTTACTGTGAACTCTACTAATATGAACCAATAGGGGTCTGTTTACATGTGAGCAAATCTCTGGGGCATTTCCAAGTGTGGAGAAAAGACTGGCTTCACATTTGGGCATGGCCTCTCTGGCTATTTAGAGATAGGCTTCCACACAGATTAATTCCTATAAGAGGCAATTAAAGCTAAAATTTTTTGATGTGCTGGAACTTGAGATAAAGATGAAAAACTACCCAACTCTCCCTAAATTGCTTAAACATTTTAATTGAACAGCCCAGAGACTGTCCACCTGGTAGAAGCTTGTTTTACCTAGAAATGTGCAATCACTGTGGACAGCCCACATTCTATCACTAAAATACTATTCTCCAACACTTCCTCCAAAAATAAAATTTCTTCCTCTCGGGGCTATTTTTCTGCTACTAAAAAAAGGTCTTTGTTTTCACAAAGCAACTGTATTTCATACTTAAAACTTTCAGTCTGGTTTTCTTCATCAATGTAGAATGTAAAATAGTTGAAAATACTGTTAATTAAAAGGAAAGGTATCATTTGCCCTTTAGCTGCAAATATCACGACACATCAACAGCAATGAAGTGCAGTAATAACTACCCAGTGTGATGTTAAAATAGGAGTATCACATCAAAACTTCTACACTTTGGGCCTCCCTGGTGGCACAAGGGGTTAAATCTCAGAACTATGAAGCTATCCAGAGCCACTGCAGGCAAGTTTGAGACCCAGCCAGGGAGATAGCCCACATGGCACAGCAGACCTCTTCTGCCTTACCTGCTGCTCCCCTCAGCAGTGTATTTCAGTTGATGTGCCTGTTGTTTTTAATTAGCATATGTAATGTTCCAAGCTTTGTTCCAGGCTGCAGATATGACTTTGTAAAGCATAGGGAAGACAGAGGTAAAGCAAAAGCCTGTGCAAAGGCCTGAGCAGAACAGGCCCTGCATCTGTGAGTAACAGCCAACAGACCACTGTGGTTGGAAAGGAGAGAGGGAGAGGAGAAGTCAGAGGACATTAATTCAGAGTGAGCAGGGAGTTGCAGAAGCAGATCATGTTGATCCTCATATATGCAGCAAGGCAGTGGGGAGTCAATGCAGCATTTGAGCTAAGGAATAACATGTTCTGGCTGCACTTTCCCCAAGATTGCTCTGGATGCATTGTAAAAAGAGAAAAGAGAGCAAAGATGGATTCAGGGAGCCAGATAAAAGCCATTACGATAATCAAAGCAAGAGATGACAGCAGTTTGGATGAGGGTAGTAGCAGTGGAAGTGGTGAAAAGACATAGGTTATAGACATAATTTGAGCAAAGACTCAGAAGGAATTTTTAAAAGATTGGACATGGGTTGTAAGACAAAGGATTGCATGAGAATGTTTGGCCTGGAAGTTGTTATGAAGAAGAAGGAGGACTCTCTAGCAGTAGTAAATTGAGGAAAATGATGAGAAACTTAATTTTGGGAATGTCCATTTCTCTTTAATAAGCAAGGAGAAAGGGAAAGTGGTCATTAAAGATCCAATTTTGAAAATATTTGAGTCTAAGAAAATGCTAAATACCTATCTTTACAGAATTTGTTACATGTGTACATCATTCCCACCCAATTAAGAGAAAGCAAGTTTTATATAGATAAAATCATTCAAGAACAAAACTAAGGATTAGTGCTAAATACCTAAAGTAATAAGCCAGATGTCAAAACACATAACACAAGCAAGTTTAGGGATGTCTGAGAAATGAAGATACCACTCACTTTTATCTATTGATGCAATCCTTTTTAGTTGGCTCCTCCACTTAATATGCAGGGCAAGTAGGATTTCAGATTTTAAAAATCATTAACAATCCTATGGAAAATATGATCCATTCTGCTCACAGAAAACTTTTTGGACAATTCCAACAGAAAATCGTCAAGTAATCTGATGCCCATTGGACAAATTAGGATGCCCAGAGACCTATCTACACGACAGTTTAGGGAGATACACATATTAGAATTCAGATATAAATACTGTGCTACATTTTCTATGCTTGCTTTATACCTGGATGCAAGAGGAATTCCTTGCACAATCTCAGACTACTTGACTGCTGATCAACAAAGCTATCATCATCTGCAGAGCCAAAACTTACAATTTCTTATTTGAAAAGTCTGTCATTTCTCAAAAAATGGAAAATTATCATAAATTTGACATTTTCTTCTTTTTCCAAACCTCGAAATACATTTTATTCTTCAACATTTGAATTTTAAGCTACACATTGATTTTGTGAGCATAAATTAAAATTGCATGCCACTTTTTAAATAATGTTAGTGCAAGCATATAAGGATATAAACTAGTTAACTGTATCAGGAACAACCATTTTTTACAAATATTTGACCTAATAAATGATTGACTTTCAATGAATCTCATCATATAAATTAAAGCACAGACAAACCAACTTTTCCTATTTTCAATTTCCTCACCAATATAACCTTCAAATTTCAGAATCCAAAGCCTGTTAGAAGGCAGGAAATGGTAAAGTTCATAAAGATATTGTGATTTTTACCAACTCCAAACAGAGAAACAAATGTGCTGCTTCAATTAAAATCAACTGTTGCCACTTCCTTATCTCTCATCACCCCAACACACTCACAGGAGCAGACACACTTCCTCTGCGGGTTGAGGGATCAGGAAGCATATGGGAGGGGCTTCCTATAAATCTCTTCAAATTCTGCCACAACCAATAAAAAATTAAAATATCTGTCCCCCAGGACTGAAAAGCAGAATTAAGGTTGCAAAACTGTTAATGCAGAGAGTAAAGCACAAAGCCAGTTTTGAGATGGGTTCTTTTTAATATAAAGTGGCATTTCCTATAACCTCTACACCATGAGTCTCCAAGTCTTATAGAGATAATTTCTTCAGAAATTGGGAACACCAAATTTGTGTGCTATAGCAGTAAATTGAGGTTGAAACTGAGGGTTTCTGTTTGTCTCTGAATCATTTCTGCAATGTTAAGATTATATTTTCACGTGTTGGCCCGAAGTTGGGTATTAATAGGATTTCTTGACAATTATATACAGAGGATGCAAAAGCAGCACCCATAGTCTGGCTGTTGAATATTGGCTTTTCAAACTCTGTCAGCTTCCCTAAGCTGGGAAGCAGCACAAGATTACTGTGAAGGAAAACAGATTCAGGTCAGCAACCCTGAATATAAAAGCTCCACTTGCAATATATTTGTAATGGTGAGAAAAGCAATTGCCCGTGAATTCTTGGTGAACCAAAAGCAATTAGATATACAAAAAAAAGGAAACTGTTAGAAATAAGTTTTCCGTAAAAAAAGCACAGACACCATTTCTATTACTGAAGTACATCAGAACTGATAGTGTTTGTATCCGAATATTACAAACTTGTTAAAAATAAACAGCATCATTTTTATTCAAGGTGACTAAGATAAAGTTGGTGTTTTGAACTTTGTTGATACTGTGACTGGGTCCTGTAGGCGTGCATTTAGGAGGAGAATTCAAAGTCTGTCAGACAAGGTAGGGTTTAAATCTCTCGACAAAATGAAATCTAATACTGTTCCATTAATGCAAGCAGGGAAAGTGAGTGTGAGTAACAGTCTAATCAACGCCTTACAACTAAAAGGATAGATGAGAGCAGACAGGAAAACCAGAGCTGCCTGGCAAAGGGAGGGGAAGAAGGGAAAATCCTCCACAGTATATGTGTTATAGACAGCACTTTCCTTCTGAGCTTCTTTAATTAATCTCTACAACATTTTATGTTGAATTGGCTGAGAGGAAAGGGGTGACATTCTATTAGTTTTGAGATAAAAGGAGAGTGGATCCCAAACTGTTCAAGGTCAGAGAGGTGAGAAAGCCGGGAATAGAACTCAGATATCTCGTTCTATATCCTGCATTCGACCGCACAAGGTCTGTCTGTGAGTTCCTGTGTTCTTCTTTTACTGGGACTTACCCAAAACAAATAAAATTATTCACATGGGGCTTAAGAGGATTTTTTTTCTTTTGAATAATACTTAAAAAATAATACTTACCTTTTTTGGTTTTAATTATTATTTTGATTTACTGGTCAACACAGTGCAGGACAAATTCTCTAAAATGTTTTGAACCTCAACCTGGTAACTAAGTTACAAGCAAAGCAAGCTGTGATTCAATCAGCTGTTATCACACTTACAAAAAATACATTTATTGAATCACACAAAGAAATTAAGAAAATGATTGCCAATTATCTTGGTAAGGATTCCTTAATTAATTGCCAGCACTAATACTGTGTTATAGTCTTCATTATTAAAACAATGCAACTTCTATTAAAAACTATTCATTAAAGATTCATTCATTCCTTATTGCATCCTGCTGTTTCATATCTTATATAGCTAAAGGGCTGCTTTCTAGAGTATGAAGTACTGCTGTGCGGAGAAGCAACACCAGCTATAGAATTAATGCTGAGAGACATTACACTTCTGAATGCTGTCTAAAGTATCATAAGGATATTACTTATAAAGCAAATAGAGTGATGTATAGCAGTCTGGGGTGTGTACATGTATGTACGTATCTGTGTAAATCTATCTATATATGTGCTTGTGTGTATGTAAATGCAATTAAACTCTAAAATGATAGTATTTTCTGCAATTATTCCATTCTCTTAGGAATATTAAATACCAAAAAAAAAAAATGTTCTTCTGAGGAGAGAGTAAGCTAATAACACCAAAAGTTTCTTAGAATGAGAATCTTGCTATACCTTCCAAAAGAAACTTTCCCAATTTTCACCTTGTAGATTTATAGCAGTAGCTCATAGAGAAGGACAACTTTACCCCCCACCCCAACCAAGTCACTGTTAGCAACATTCAGACTCATTTGCTCTTACAACTACAGGAGTGTGCTATTCAGAACATAAAGGCAAGGGGTACTTAGCTAAACACCCCACAATGGAAAGAACAGCCCCTCCACACAAAGAATATTCTGAGCCAAAAAGGTCAATAGTGCAGGTTTTGAGAAACCCTGATTTAGAGCAAAAATATTGGATTTCTGTTACCAGTAGCCACTGTCACTCTTCCCCAATTCAGTCACAACTGTGACAGAATTTAAGTTGGGACTTAGGTAATGCTACTAAGATAATTATAACCTAGGATTCTTTTCTACATTTATTCCCATAAATAAGTTAAATAAGGAATGAAATAATTAGCTAAATAAGAATTTCTACAATTGTTACTTAATGCTGCCACTCTCAAATTCTGCCATCAACACACTCCTAATGTTATGAATGGCTAATATTTTATTAAGTTAAAAAGAATAAGATCCTGTGTCTATGACATATTTGATTCTAAGCCAAGGAGACAAAACCAAGCCTCAGTCTGCAACCTCCCTTGGGAAATCTTTGTTCATTTTAATACTTGTTCAGTCAGCTGTCTGCCTGAATGACAAGGTTTTTATCTCTAATGTGAGTGGCTTTGAAGGCTACTTGCATTATCCATTCCACAGCAATTGCTGCTGAAACCACAACGTTGCAAACTGATAATTAAATCCAGCTGCCTGTAGTATGAATTCAATCATATCAACATTAGCAGCAATCTTAGTGGGTTTTGGCGGGTTCCTTTTTCCATTTCTAGACAACATAATTAACTTCACTAGCCTTCTTAGATTAAACAAAACTCAGAGCTAAAGAACACTGTGAATTAAACTACTAAAAATACTGTTGGTGCAAAGGAATGCAGTTGGATCATTAGGATACTGAATGGTGCCAACACATCGCTTTATTGTGTCCAGCTATTTGACTTAATATGTATTAACATTATGTTCAACCCATAGGTATAGTTTCAGGTTTCACTTGCAAAAGCTCATAGTAACTGACAATTTGTCACTCATGAAAATTTAATTCCAGAATAAGTAAACAAGACATAGTTCACGATGCAAAATGCCAACTTGTCAAACATGTTAATGTTCCCACAAACAAAATCAAAGGGTTTTCATATCATTTTCACTAAAAATGCAAAAGAGATATGCTCTAATTTAATTTGTCACTGTTCAGATGTATGAAACCATATGATTTTTTTAAGTTGTGATAGAACCATACGAATATTTAGCTCAAAATGTTCTAAAGATAAGCCATTTAATTAGTGTTTGACATCATTGACAAGGAAAAAATTTTTCTGCCCTAAGTAACATGCTTACTTACACAAATGTAGCAACAGTTTTTATTTTTACATGCCGAAAGTTTTAAAATAAAGACATAAATATTACTATGATCTCATTATAACTGTCTCATAACTTCATCAGTGATTTCTTTAATTTGCTATTGCTACTGTAACAAATTACCACAAATTTAGAGGCTTAAAACAACACAAATTTATTATCTTATAATTCTATAGCTCAGAAATTCTACACGTGTCTAACTGGGCTAAAATGAAGTTGTTGGCAGGGCAGTGTTCCTTCTGGAGGCTCTAGAGCGGAATTTGTTGTTTTGCTTTTTCCAACTTCCAGAGACCACCTGCATTCCTTGGCTAGTGGCCCTATTCCTCCATGATCAGAGCCAGCAAACACTGCATCTTCATATTGTTCTCTCTGACCACAGCTAGGGAAAGGTCTCCATTTTAAAAATTCATATGATTAGATTCCACTGACCCAGATAATCCAGGCTTATCTCTCCATTTCAAAGTCCTTAACCTTTATCACAGCAGCCCAGTCTCTGTCACTGCATAAAATAACATATCCACAGGATCTGGGATTAGGGCATAAAGATCTTTAGGGAACCATTATTCTGTTTGCCACAGTTGAGTGGCAAGTGCATGATTTTTTTTATATCAAACTGATTACCAAATACATATTCCCAGATATAATAATATTTAATTTAAAAAATGCAATATCCTTTATCTTTAAGGGAACATAATAATATCTAAAGTACTAACAACAGAGTTGAACATAATTTAATGTCAGAGAAGAAAGTCAGAGAGCAGCTCTAATGAATACCAGCGTGAGCTGGGGTCATCCAGGATTGCCTGTTTCACAGGTATCATGAGTCCTAAGATTTAACTGCATATGCAGAATGTCACTCCTCAGAATGTTTGATGAGAAACTTTGCATCCAATAATCTTTGTCTTACCTACTTAGTACCAATGTTCTATGACTTATAAGCTAACTTTCATGCTACTTTCCATGAAAGATATACCATTGTTAGTATGTTTACAGCCTCAAGAAATTATGCTTTCTTTAGGCACTATATGGTAAGTGACAGGGCTTTTTTTGTTGGTCTGTCTTTAATGTTTCTTTTTAAATTGTGGTACCATTGGTTTACAACACTGTCTATGATTCAGAGGTACAGGATCACACCTCCTCAGATGGATGTCACCATACCACACCACCACCAAAACACCCTCAATCCGCTAACATGAGATGCCCTCTGCACTTTTATCTCCACCCTCCTGTGTGGCAGGGACTTTTGTGTGGTCTGAATGTTAACTATGAATATCAGTCTTTGGCCCACCATGTAACATATGCCCTCTAAGCAATTCCCAAAAGAACTCTGTAAGAACAAGTATAGTCTTACTGATAATGACTAAATCAACACTAAGCAATAAATTATCAACAGTTTACTTGAATGGAATGTACACCCACAATAATTATGAGTTATGCAAATATAAACCATAATGGGGCTCATTTAGTTGACAAATATTTGAAGTGCTTCCTATGTTCAAGGTATTTTTCTAGGTACTGGGATAAAGCAGTGACTAAAACAGACAAAAAGCATATCCTTAAAGAAGTTCCTATTCTGCTTAGTGGTTAATAAATAAAACATACAGAATATTAAACAGTATTAAATATTAAGGAGAAAAATGAAGTTGAATGGAGGACAGGAAGTCTAGACAGTGGCAGGGATGAGAGGTAAAGTTTTAGACAGTGAGGCCCACAAGGCTGTGTTGCCAAATGTTGTAGTATTGTTACATTTCTGTCAGATCAGTGATAATGTCAACAAAGATAGTGATGATGAGATAGCTAGTGACATTTATTTTCAGGCACGGTATCAAGAAATTTATATGTAGATTTTCTCATTTAATTACTCAATAATTCTAACAGGTAAAAACAGTTTCTCTTTTTTCATTTTATGAGTACAGAAGGAAGAAATAACTCTTTACAAGCCATCAATTGGAAATCTGAAGGACTCACTAAAAACTCACACTCTCTAATTACAGGACACTGTTTTAACGATTGCACTCTATTGCCTCAAGTTAAAGGATGAAGCAGTCTCTATATGGGATGTTCATCTTCCAGAAAGTAAGTATACTATTGACTGTCGCCCTCTGTTCAACACCATTCAGAGCCACAAAGAACATTAGCTAACATTTATTAGCTAATGAGACCAATCAAAGACAAGCTTCCTGGGGCTATACTCACTCACATGGAAAGACATAAAGTGTGGTGGCAAAGAACCCGGACTCTGGAGCCAGACTGCTTATGTATTCAGGCTTTTCTACTTATTAGTTGTGTGACCTTGGGCAGGTTACATAATACCCTGTACTTCTGCTTTAGGAAGTGATACTAAGTATTTGCTTTCTTATAGACAATGCAAGAGTTAAATAAACAGATTATGTGTGCTTTAAACAGTGCTGGCAAATATTAAGAACTCAAAAGGTGAATTAATGTTTCATCTGCATGAATAAGGAAGAAAACACTCTGTTCATCTGAAAAACTCATGCAATAATATTGTGAGGATAGTCCGTTCCATCAAATACAGCGGTTCCAGCAAAACAATAGGAAATCAGCCTTGCTCTGACTGGCATTCCAGGAAGCGTACACTTTGAGTCAAGTAACACAAGATCAAGCCCAGCTCTGTCTCTCACAGAATGATAGCTTGTACTCAGAAGTTGCCAGAATTCACTGAGATTTTCTACTGGTACTCTCCAGGGTCTCGGGGCACATGTACCTATCTGAAAACTAGCAATAACTTACAACATTCAAGAAATTAGCTTGTGTGTCTATTGATTAGTCTATTCTCAGCCTTTTAACGTAATATATCCACTGTTCAGAAGAGTGAACCAGTAAATATTCATGATCATTTTATTTTGATGCTAAAATTTTTTCTACAAATATTCATAAAAATTTTACCAAAATTGGTTATATAACTTTCTGAGTTACTATACAAAATATAGTGACAAATAAACCATGAACTTTTCAGTGTCCAATATATACTGAGGAAAAGACAGTCATGTAAGACATGATGTCAGGCTCAAAGAGTTTATATCTGAACAGAAACACAAGACTCAGACCACAAACAGTCTGCTGACTATAGAATGGACAAGTGCCAAATAACTGACAGATGCGAAAATTCTGTAGGAGTTCAAAGGACTAAAAAATCATAGTAAGTTAGTGAAATCAGAGTGGAATTCAAAGAAAATTGGAACTAAGGCCTGAAAGGCACACAATTTATAAACACATTTTCTATTCCCAAGATGCAATTTCCTTTCAACATGGTAACTTTTGTTGATAGTAATTTTATAAAATCCCATGTACAGAAGGATCCTAAAGTCAACCTGAACTCAAAATGGGAAAGAGGTAACTGGGATTAGGAAGTATGAATGGGGGAGAACCAAGCAGTAATCTTTCCTTCCCAGCTCCACTTCCTTCCCACACTTCTGCTTCCCACTCAGCTTCTACTTTGAAGTCACTATCTACTGACTTTCCTCTCTTCTTTTTCCTCTTTCCATAGTAACTCTCACTCTTGTTTTTTCCAGCAACTCAACAAAGCTATCATTTTGTTGTTTTTGAGCTATCCCTCACTCAACTCACCCTATTCTACACTTTGGCCCCATAAACTTAAATTCCATTCAACCCTGAAGTTTCAGTTATTTTTAACTCTCTTTAGCATCCAGGTCCTTACCTCCACTTTTGCAATCTGAGAACCCTAATGTTTATCATTGTGCTTCTCTGTATGTTGACTGCTGGGCTCTACTGAGAAAGGGTTCTCGCAAGATGAAAGGACATGAAGGTGGTTGAATCTGATAGGTGAGTTGCCTGCACATGTGCCTTCTTCTTTCAACTGCACAGAACCCATGGAATGAATGTACTTTCCCCCTTGTACAAAGTAGAATGATGACACTCAGAAAATAAAGTCATTTTCCCAGGAAAAACACAAAGATTTTTTTTAACAGACACAGTTCTAGAACTCAGAATTTTAAACCCATGCTCTTCTGAATGCATTGCTCAATCTGTCCACCCCCCACCAATGCTAACCACAAAAAGACAATGCTATCTTGCTATCTATCAACTGTGACCCTGCATTCATTTTGCCCTCTCTTTCACTCACTCTGCTCTTAAACAACTTCCAGAAGACTCTCAAATTGCATCTGTATATTTATTAGAGTTCATCTCTGCTTCCCAACTCTCTAACACGTTTTCATTCAAGCACTGAATCTTACTTGCACCTACTTCTTTGCTCCACAACACCCACTATGAGCCAGAATACTCAAGCCTGTACTATTTGTTACAATTGTTTGGGCATATAGAATATCTGAGATCCATAAAACTGAGATGTTGATGTCCCACACCTAATTGATAGTGTTTTCATTAATTCATATCAGTACTTCAAAGTAGTGTTTTTTATACCTAGTTAATACTGACACTTGTTGACAATATTAACATTAGGCACTGTAGTAATAGAATAATAATAATAAGGTACTTATTATCTGTCAGGCACTTAAGTGGTTCCATTTTACAGATGGAAACAAAGTAGGAGCAATTCAAGTGTACAATCTCCTGAAGTGCTTTTGAGAGTAAAGTTACATATTTCCGAAGCTCATTCAAATGAGATCACATTTAAGGATGTCCTACATTGTTTATTTCATGCACAGTTTACCCTGCTTAGATTCACAGGTTAAAAAACATCAGCTCTCTCCCTTCCAAATATGTATTTTATTCAGTTCTACCCACTGAGATACAAAGGATGTAACTGCCACGCAGTTCAGGTGGATTTCATGGGAAAGGGGCTTGATCTTTATGTCCCTATCCCCTTGTGACCAAAGAAGTCCAACAGATTGCCAGGCTGCCCAAGACACACTTCCAGGGCCATGCTAAAGACTTTTCTTTAGCTGAAAGGCATTGCCTCGACCATGGTTGAACCTGTGACCCATTGTTTTATTAGTACTGGCTTCTAACTGCTTTAACTATCACAGACAAATTTACATAATTACATAGCTGCTGAATATATACTTGAAGAGCTTTCAAAGAAAACCGTTTACTCTCTATAAACATCAGTTTTCACACCTCAAAACTATTTCCTAGATCCTTTATTCCAAATAAAAATTGCTTGAGAAATGTATACAGGACTTTTAAGTGGGTCTTGTTGAGGCTTGTAACAGGATGTTTATGTCTATTTATAAACTTCTGCCATCAGAAATCTCGGTGCCACCGTGATATCCCACTCCAGCAGTCTCTTCCATTTTGATTAGGAGAAAAATGCAAACTACTCTCTTCTCTGCTCTGCTTTTACAAGGTTAGCTAGCACTTTGAGCCAGTAGCAATTGAAAGCTAGTAGCTAGAAAGTAATTTACTTCTTAGAGTTTCACTCTTCAGAGCCTGTACAATCTGAGCACATTTTTGCACCAAAGACATTAAGGGAGAATTCCTTTTCAAGTGGTTATTCTTGAATTCATTTACTTTTGACACACACAATGAAATCCCAATTTTCCTGCCGGCTGCAGTGCCTTTGTTTGCTATTTTGTGCACTGTCTATCTCCCTGCATCTTTGAATAAACAGCTGCAGAACTTTCAGAAACTTGTGAGTGCTGCTTCAAGATGGACTATTACCACCGGAACTTAGCCAGCTGATGATTTTTCAATAACCATTTTGCTGTTTCCTTTTTAGAAAGAGTGAAAAGTGACAAAAGATCCTCACTTTTAAACAGACTCCATGAAGCACTTTTAAGTCATAAAACTATTTCTGATAAATTGCACTAACGATGATTTATGATAAAACCTTGAACCATCTCTTCACATTAATAGGAGATATCCTTGTTGGCCAGAAGTCATTTTAAAAGCCACATGCAAAACAAAAGGTGAATTTGTGTTGTCCATATACAGAAGACGAGAGCTCTGTGGGACCAGAAACACGGTTGTGTCACCAGAGCACATCAATTCAGAGATGCATCCCCTCTAAGGAACAGAATAACTATTAGACCATGGCCTGTCCATTTGAGTCCCATCACCTACACTAATATTGATCCTGGGCAATTATTTAATTGTTGCTTGCCTCTATCTTCTAATCTCTAAAATAGGGATGTTAATCAAATGCTCCCCTCATAGAGCTATGATGGAGAGTAAAGACACTCAGTGTATCACTTCCATTTTAACTGGGAGAAAAATACAAACTGCTCTCTTTTAAATTACTTATACTATTGTATAGTACAGTAAATATCAATATATTTTTTCTTTATAAATGAAATTGGAGATTACCTAAGGGTTTAATTTTAAATGATCTAAAGCAGTGACTATTATAGCTGATCATGTGGCTTTGACCACTACCCGTCCATTTCAATACAGAAAATATAAAGCCACTCAGCATGATTAATCAATGCCCTTGCAACTGCTACCAGCCTGAAGAAATACCTTTGAAAAACTACAAACAAAATTGGCAGACCTTTATTCCCCTCATATATTTGACATTTTCAAATAAATCTATCTTAGTTCATCTTTTTCATTTCAAACGTTTTACCTTCAAAATGTGTGCTTCCGTCTCCTTCTCAATTATAAAATTATCCTTGCAGTATTGGATAAGTCATGTTTTATGATGAAACAAACAGCAAGGCTAGATTTCTATTTATACTGGTACCTTAGTACTTTAGTGTATCTGAATAATGCAAATCTCAGTCTTCAGTATTTACAGGTTAACCTGAAAAATGTCAGCAAATACAACCAAAATGCAATTACATATAAGGAATTAAAAAATTAACACTTCAATTACAGAAATTTGGTATAAATTTAAATTGCTGACAGTAACTAGCAAATGTTTTGTATTTATGCCTCTGTGAGAAGAGGCCACTAAAAGGGCTGAACTGAAGATAAAGAAGCCACTAGGTGGCCTGGGCAGAGATACTTTCCAAAGTTTTATGCCTGCAGACATGGACATGCACACTCAATACATGCATGAATTTGAGAGCAACTATCAAGCAGGGGCATCTGGTAGATCAATGCCTTCTCCCCTCCCTCTCACATACTCTCCTAGTCAGCCAACACAGGAAATGAAAATATCTTCCCAAATACTATTGTGCCAGAAGACATAATGAGAAAGAAGCACATTTAGACTATGAAACCACAATATCAAAGGCAAATTTATACTAGGAAGATTAGATAGGCATATTTTGCATCCAACTAGCTTCAGTCTGCAATAAGCCAATGTGGAAAAAAGATTTTATTTTCAAATGTCCATTACAATTTCAGCTAAGTACCAAACTCACCACTAGAGAAATACAAATGAAGCCACAAATGCATATATTTCTCTTCTTTTAACCCAACATTTTCACTCTAAAATCAGTAAAGGGAAATAAGACAAGAATCTGAGATTCTCACTCTCATTTATTCAATAAAGAATATACACTGAGTTCCTACAATGGGAGAGAAATTACCCAGAATTATTGCTTACTAATCCACCAGGTCTGCATTTTAAAACCTAGTCATATTCTACTTAGATGTTGACAGTCAAAAGGGCGATCAGATTCTTCTTAAAAGATTCTGGTTTAAAACCATTACAACTACTGAAAGCCTCCAAGAGTTGTTAAAATGACACCTTGATTCAATGCACAGTTACTTCACAAATGCTGGTTACCCAGTTAGGAGTTAGGTGAGAGAAAGAGGTCAAGTGGCTGAGGATGTTAACACAGGGAGTCATACCAGAGGACAGGCATAAGAAAGCTTCTGAAGTCCCTCTCTGACACTGAAGCCAAGCACATGGTGTCAAAAAAGGCTGCTTCTTGTAAGAAAAAAAAAAAAAAGTTGCAGAGTAGACAAAAAAATCAAGAGAACGAAACTGGAAGTCCTTCCATGGCAAATTATTAATGTCTTCTCTTTGAGAAATTGCAAGCAGGCAGAAAAAAAGGTCCAACCTGAAGAGAAGGATCAAAGACTGAAATAAAAGCTTTGATATCCAAGTTGCTTTGTAGCCCCAAAGCACTGTGGGGCCATGAATGCAGCTTGAAGATTGTTAATACCCCCCCACCCCAAAAAATACAGAAATGATTTGGTTAGCTAGCCACTGGGGGACACAGAAGTAATTTTAAGTAGTGATTAGTTGCTTCTGAAAAGTAGGGATGGCATTTGATTTGAAGCTAGGTATTTATATTCCTTTCAATTTTGCTCTAGAGGTTTTACATCTTTTAAAAATACATACTAACATTAATGAATAGTTGATATGAGGATTTTGTTTGGAACATTATTGATTATGTCATGTATAAAGTGAACCTAAACTACCTGTTCCAGGCTAGCCAGGGTCTTTGCTTTTCTGTTCATCCTGAGACAAAAAACCCAATGGTTCAAATAATGACTCAAAGAAAAGTAAATGACCTTTTAAGCCTAACTTTATAAATCCAAACCAAAAGCTACACAAGTTAATAAAATTCTGATTATTACATTAATTGACTTATACAACACTCACTCAAGTTCAATTGGTGTATCAATACTATTGCTGGGAACCAGATGCAAAGATGCTAAGACTTAATCCAGCCCTCAAGGTGACCACCTGGAGATCACTGAACCTTAGACATTGAAGTGGTTTAAAGTTTTCTACTATTCAGTCTAGCATTATATCTCCTTTATGCTAATCACATTACATCACTATATATAATCCAGCTGTATATCTTAAGTGGGAGGAACTTACCACTTCCCTGGAAAGAAAGTGCTTTCTTTTCCTTAAAAAAAAGGTGTTTTAAAAAAAGATAAAATAGGTCTCAATGCCATGCCCCCCAAAAGATAAAAAAATAAAAAGTAGTAGCAGCTACTTTAAGCCTTCGTAGTTGGATTTTACACATCTTACTGTTCAGCAAAAATATGTGTAGCTCAGTAAATGGCACACATACATTCTCTTTTCTAATGCTCATTTATCAAAAGTTTGTCTTTAATGTAAAAGGCTGTGTAGAATCACAAAATTGAATCTTATTATTGATCCCCAGCTTATTCTCACAGGCAACATTTCACAGCAATGATAAATTGAAGACAGAAGGACCATGATGCACTTTAAAAGCCACAAAGAAATATCATGGAAGTCTATTTTCTCTCTGATGAGATTACTTCTTTCAGGTTTTAATAGGGCCAGGCCAGGATATACTGTATTTCTACAAAATGGGATAGGGAAGTCAAATGAAACCTTTTCAACAAGGGAGAAATTTTTGAGTATAGTAACAAGTTACTTTTGAATACAATAGGGACCAACTTTCCTGATTGTTGACAGGTTGGTTGTTGTTATTGTCAATAATTTTTTTGACGTAACCTTTACTATCCCATTATAGCAAAAGACAATTGATCCAGAATGACTGAAAATAGTTCCTAGTTTCTTAAAAATTGTAGTCACTCTTAAGGCCACAAATATTTTAGAAGAATTTCAAAAAAATTTAAAGGGCAATATAATATTTATTAGTCACTTATGCTAAAAGAAGAATTATTTGAAGTTTAGAACGTTCGTAAACATTTCTCAATTTACCACCAAAGAAAGCTTTTAATGATTAAGAGCTTCACACCTTTGTGGTTAAAAAAAATCTATGGTGATGGTTCATGGGTGAATTGGTGGTGGGAATTTTACAGGGACTATACCTGAGAGGAGAAATCAAGCATTGTACAAAAATGAACAATGACATAAAATATATACATAACATATAAATATTTTTAAAAATTCAATTAACACATGAATACATATATTTGTAGCAGAGAAGTATAATTAAGTGCTCAATAAAAGGCTACAAAAATCAGAATAATATTAGAATAAAATTTATGTGGAAAAGTTAAATGAAAATTCAATTTCAAGGAGAAAAAAAGTAATACAATCTTAGGTTATAAAAGAAGGGGTTGTTCATTTACTCCTCAAATGGATGATAGTGGGTATTAGTTAATTGTGGTATTCACATTAAATACATTTAAAATAATACCCCCCCAAAAATTAAATGTTCAGCACAATTTGCTGAATTAATATATAAATGAATGAATGAAGAAATAAGCAGATGAACAAATATGTAAATTCTCTAACAGTAGAGAGCTATCCTTTTAGTATAAGTCAATGACTCCATTAAACATCAGTTTACATGATGTTTACATGACTGATCATGTAAAACATCAGTTATTTCCTATTTATTAAAATACTAGATTTGTTCAGCTTTATTTTTCTTCTCACCCAACTAACTTTTCTTATTTGTTAATTAACTGTGTAAAAAAGTTTTTTCACCCTAAAGTATACTGTTGCTCAAAAGTTTTTATAAAAAAAAAAAAATCATCAGTGCTTGGCACAAAAGTACATTTTTCAAGTGATATTAGTATGAAATGCCTTCTCCATTTTTTAATTTTGCCATAGTCATAAAGTAGGACTATCTAAATGAGACAGAAGAAAACATGAAAAAGATTTTGAATCACATTTTTCAAAATTTGCCCAACATATCACCTTTTATATTTCTTAAATTAGCACATTAATCTTAATACCCATTTCCTCAGTAAAAGACTTCTATTTGATTTACTTCCTTTCCATTTTAATTTTCATTTTTCTCACTCCTTTGCAACAGGTCTTCCTCTATAGGTGCCATCAGCATTTATTCATGATTTTCTAATATAAAAATAAAGTGACACTTGAGATTACCTGGTGTTCAGGTCTTCTTTCACCCACTGCCAACTACATATTTATACAGTGAAGGTATTTGAGCTTTGCATTGGGTGCTTTTGTTTCTGGGTAAAAGGGGCTAATCACTGCAGATACCTTATCTGAGGATCCCCCCTTTGTATATGGAACTAACCCTAGGTCAGCAACCATGTGCTTTTTCTATTCCACGAGGAGTGCTCCACAATGGACACTCACCCACTTTAGGACCAAAATAAAAACCAGTATTTCTCTACTAAATTCCATGTAGATGGAAAGGAGTCACATCAACTTGTCCACGGACTATAAAACAAAAAAAAATTGTTTTGGGGTTTTTTTTTCCAGCTATTCCTGACACATTCTTCAGCCAACTGTAATATATTCTTTCTTAATTCACAGATTTATTTTGACCCTTCTCCAAGGTTAGATGTAAAATAAGCATCTCAACATTGCAGCAATTGCAGTGTCCTAGAGAAGATTATTTGTGATAAATGAAAGCTAAGCAGGGGTCACCAGCACTCAACAGAAGAAAACATATCATCTCTTCTGTCAAAATCGAAAAGAGCTTTTATTTAAGTTAAATAACCACATCTCTGGTTGTTAAATATTCTTTAGCAGATAGTTGTTAAAACCATTTTTAAACTGTTACAATGACTTCAGCAAATGTTCATTCAAAATGCAGAAACTTTAGGTGTCTGTACTTCATTCTCTTACTCCTCCGCATCCCCCAGTCTCTGGTGTTGTTCAGAACTAACAGCTTATAAAAATGTTATTTTTGCACTTGCCTTCTGTGATTTGCCATCTGATTAAATAAATGGGTGAGTTAAGCCATTACTTTCAACTCATTTATACAGTCCAGACATTACTGTTCTTCACCCACAGTGAGGAAAGCCCTCATACAGTTCCATCCTGCAAAACTGAGCAGTCAGTGCCCCTTAATCTTCTGTGTTCGCTTTCACAAGGAAGCAGAACAGAGATCACAGCACTTATTCTTGAAGAAGAAAACTCTTCTGTGACACGACAAACTACAAAGTGAAATGAAACAACCCCACAAGAGACTACCCTCCCTTCTGACATGAACTGTAATTCTGGGGATTCCCAAAACCAACCTCATGCTCGATAATTTGTTAGGACTTAGAAATCACTAAAGCCTACTTTATTAAAATCAGACTAGAAAGAAATGCTTAGGGTGGAGTAGGCTTTACCAAGAATGGAGCTTCCACTGTCCTTGCCTTGAGGAGTCAGAACACGTCACTTTGCTGCCATCAGTTAGTTATTATTCATGGACTGTCCCAGTCAGGGAAGTTTATGTAAGTCTCAAATTGGGAGTTTTTATTGAGACTCTGTTCCATATGCATGACTGATTGACTGATTGATTACACACCTGGTTTGTTTCAGGCTCCAAACCCTGAGTGAGCCACAGCTCTTACCTTACATCATGTTGTTGCTTTCAGGTGTAGAAAGACTCCCAACCTAAGAATCTCTAGTCCCATCCCAAATCATAATGTGATACTATCCAGTAACCCATAGCTCCCAGGCAAATAAAGATACTCCTATCAGAAATGACATTCCAAGGACTTAGAGATTACCTCCTAGAAACCAAGGTCAAGGGGCAGAATTCTTTTTGCATAAGGTTAAAATTATTTACCACACATAATTTTCTCATAAGCCTTTGATAGGGGATATTTATCTCAATAGTAAATATACTCATTATAGTTGTAACTATGCCCTTAAGCATTGTGAAGTCCCAGGGAAACTTATTTAATAAAACAGAGATTAAGAAAGCTAGTTTATGATAGAATATGCATGGAGGCAAGGAGTGTGATGATAGGTATAAAATGCAGTATGATCCCTAGTCAGAGCCCCAAAATTTGGCATAATATGCCAGAACAAATAAAGCAGGAACTCTCTCATTCACTGGCAGTAATCAGAAGTTGGCTGTCATTAACATCACTTGCTTGGGACAGAGCAGATATGCTGAATCTGCACTTCTAGATGGAAAGAGCATGAACAGTAGCTAGCATGCTATATTTAAAGGAATTCCACAAACTACACAGTACTCCCCCAAATTGTTCTATCTGCTGGCTACCAGAATGCTGTCACCATTTAAGTTCAGCCAGTGTTTCCACTATTGAAATACAATATGTTAAAAACAGTAGCATCCATGAATAGTTTAACGTTGTTTATTGGAAGAAACAATGGAACCAACTTCTTTTTTTTAATTTATTTTTTTTTTATTATTCATATCTGGAACCAACTTCTTATGGATGAATGGGAGGAAGTTGAAAAATACAAATTATGAAAACGCCACAAGGTCTGAAAGTAGAAAGATGAGAATGAATTCCCAAACCCTACTCTGCCCTTTCTATTTTTTAACCTAGTACAGTGTACAGTGTGATCCAAAATAAAGGATACTTAGGGCAAGCCAGGCTTATCCCCATGAAGTTGTGGAACAACCCATAAAACACCAGAGTTAATGATTTGGGTTGAAGTCTTTGCTCAGCTAGTAACAAGCTGTGACTGAGACAAATCAATTAAGTTATCTGAGTCTCTGTCACTTTGATTTTAATTCTGGAATAATATGAACTCCTTCACAGAATGGGTGTGAACCTTAAATGAGATAGCATATGGAAAATCATTGTTAAGTATGTTTTTAAATATCATATAAATATGTTCTTGTTAGTTGAGCAGAAATAGGCTTGGGAAAATAGGCTTTTTTTAAATTTCCAATTTGAGAATATATACACACACACATGCATATATGTGTGTGCGTGCATGTGTGTGTGTATACACACATTGTATATACATACTGTGTGTATATATATATACACACACACACTTTCCACAGAGAAATTTTATACAAGATAATACTTATTTTTTTAATCAGAATTTCAACATACCCCATAAAAATGTCCATATACATATGTGTGTGTGTGTGTATATGTGTATACACACACACACACACACGGGTTTAAAATAAACAGAAATCTAGATAATCTTCTGTGGGATTCACAGTATATATTAACACATTGAAGATTCTGAAAAGTCCTACAAAAGTGAACACAATGTAAGGCTATTTGATATAAAATTTCCCAAAATTATTTGAAACAAGAAATTTTATTTTCTGTGACACTTCTTAAAATCCAATGGAAACAGTGTTCCAAAGAATGAATTTTGAGAAATCTATAAAACAGATTATTCATGTTTTAAATATGTAATAGAAAGGCACCATGTCTTGAACATCCACCTGTTTACCAATAGGGAAATGGGGAAAAGGTACCCAGTACAAATGTTGAGAACAAGGTTCTAATCTGTACATTTAAATCGTCACCTTGATTATCACTATGCTCCCCCCTTTAACTTACCTAGGATTTGACTTTTGACTTTTTCCTTCAGCCATCTTCCTCACTGTCCCTTTCAGGAAAGGTGCATTTAAATGACACATACCCCCCGCCCCGCAAAAAAAAAAAAAACTCCCATTACCAGGCAAACTATGTTCAGGACTACACTGTGTGGAGAATATCACCACCAAGGTAGCAGACCTACCAGGGTTTTTTTCTTGTTGCCTACTTCTAGCTTTCAGATGCCAGACTCGGCAGACTCATCTGAGAACAGAGAATCTTGGAAAGCAGTTTCACTTTTCTTTGCCCAACATGAAATACCTTTATCACCTAAGGGAGTTTTAATGATAAATTATCATTCCAGTAGTAGTTTCTAACAATGACCAGCCTTAAACCCTAGCACAGAACAGTGAAATGCACTATTTCATCTACATTATTTGTAGCCTTGATAGATTAAGGAATTAGTCGTTTCAAAAAATAACTAAGAAATGAAGTTGCACTGCCCAAACCAAATGATAAATGCTAATAACCTTTGTGGTAGTGATTTTTTTAGTGCCTTTCTAGTACATTACGTCCAGAAATAAATGAGCTTGAGTAAAATCTCACAACTCAGACACACAAACACATTCCATATATACTTGAAATTCAAATGGCAAGCAAAAACTCAGTTACATTATTGCAAAAATTTAGTGAATGATAGTGATTTCTATTTTAAAGTATGTTACCATTTTTCTCCTAGGATTTTTTTCTAACTACATTCATAAAATTTCTTAAGAAAAAATGAAACAAGTTTTTAGTCAAAGGAAACTAAAAAGGTATTTTTAAGTCTTACTTTGAATTTGATTGAGAAGTCTAATAAATATTTTTTTTTAAATTGGATGCAAACACTCTGTATGGTAGATATATATATGTAAAAAATGCACTTTTACACATAAAATGTCTATCTTAAAATCCTCATTGCCACTATATACTCAAGGAGTTGAAGCCCAAACTATTTAGGTTGACAACAATGAGTGGCATGGCATCATGTTACAGACTTATGTCTACAATTCCTTAAGTCCAACCCCTACCATGACCTGGTCCCTCTGCCCTTTTTAATGTATTTCTGCGGACATTCATCACATTTTAATGATTTGTTTTCTGGCCTCTAGTGTAGGCTTTCCAATAGCAGAGCCATGTATTTCTTACCCTGGCCTTAAATATCACTCAATACATGTCAGTATAATAAGCAAAACTTTAAATGAAGAAATTGTTTAGCTCATATTTTTAATAGCATCTCAGCATACTGACTACACATTAAAAATTAAATATACATTGTTTGTGTTCCTTTCATGGAAACGACTCTATTTTTCGTAAACAATAAAGTTCTTAAGCTTTAAAGAAACTTCACAGAGTGGTTAAAAGGATGCAGTCAGGAGCCAGACTGCTGAGTCCACACCCTGGCCCATCACTGACCATATATATAATCCTAAGTAAGTTATGGAACTTCTTTCTCTTTACTTCAGGCATGTCATCTGTAAAATGGGACTATTAGTTGCACTTACCTTATAGTATTGTTCTGAGTATTAAGAGTCAACATGCATAAGGCATTAGAAGTGCAACTAGCATGTAGAAACCCAAATTTATGAGCTAGCTATTATTGTCATTATTACCCACCTTCAACATTTCTAGTGCATCATTAATTATACACTGTAGAATCAAACAGCAATAGATGGACTAGGTGACTGTCCTCTAAGATTGGAATATTTGCATTACTAGAAAATGATCTTGTAGTCCTTTTTATACTGCATCTTACAGTTGCTAACACTAGCCATGCAAAGCACACTTGGAAGGTTATATCAGTAAAAGCACACCTAAAGCATCTATTTTAAAATCAATGTCAAGGTAGCTAATCTTCTGCATGGATTGCCAATAGCAAGATGCCCATTTACTGGGCTCCATGGAAGATGTCAGGTAGTTATCTGTCCCTTTATGGTCCTACTCCTTGTCAAAACTGCCGTATCTGTCAAGTTATGCAAGGCAGAATGCAGTCGCCTTAATATGGACTTGCTAGAACCCTGCTGAAGGGTTCTGCATCTTAATCTGGTGAACAAAATAACACTGAATTTTACACTGTCAACTCATGCTAAGAACGCATATCAACTTATCTCCAAAATGTGACCTGCATTTCATTTCATACTATCTCCCACTAATGCTCATTTAGGATCTCAGATTAATAAGCGTGTTCAATTAATGGTTTTGCATTTTTTTCAAATTAAATCTCCTTCCCACACTAATTTTATAATTCAATTAAAATAAGCCATTAAGTTGTCTTAGCATGATTTGTTCTTTATAAACCCCCTGCCACTTTTTCCCATTTTCATTGTTTCAGTAGGCCTACTACTGGAATGAAACTGTGGATGAAAAGAAAATGCTTCCTAAATTTCCTGTATTAGTTTGCAGGGCTGCTGTAACAAAGTACCACAAGCTGAGTGGTTGAAACAATAGAAATTTCTTTAGCTCACAATTCTTGAAGATAGAAGTCTGAGGTCAAGGGCTCAGCATCACTGCTTCCTTTTGAGGCCAGCAAGGAAAAATCTTTTCCATGTCTCTCTTCTATCTTCTGATAGTGACTGGCAATCCCTGGCATCCCTTAGCTTGCAGATGTATCACCCTGACGTCTGCCTTCATCTCCCCATGCTATTATGCCTGTGCACATGCCTCTGTGTCCTGATTTTCCCTTCTTATGAGGACACCAGGCATATTGGACTTAGTTGTCCATCCCACTTCATATCTTAGCTAACTGCATCTGCAGCAACTGTACTTCCAAATAATGTCACATTCTCATAGGCGGGGGTACAATTTCAATACATAAATTGGAGTGGGATGGGGGTGAGGAATCACACAATTTAACCAGAATTTTCACTTTGAAAATTCAAAGTGTTCTTAGGCACATGATACTTTTAAGAAAATCCTTTGGTCCAACCTCTACCCCTATAGAGCATACACATGCAGAGAACCTGCTAGACTCCTTGACTGGAACATACTGGTTGATTCAAAATCATAACTCTGACACAACAGTCAAGTGTGCTCATATTTCACACAGGAAGAGAGGCAAAACAATAACAGAGCCTTTCCCCTTTTACTTTGTACACTTCCCCTAAATATTCTCAGAATTTTCAGGCAACAAAATGAAGGAATGTATAAAGCTTTCAAACTTTACATGCATTATCTCATATGACTCACAAATAACAACCTAGCAGACAGATAACTATGTCAACTATTATTACAAGGGACCATGATTTAAATGTTAAGTTTGCAGGCTCTGGAGTCAGAGCACAAAGATATAGATCCCAAATCCTATTTTACCTAGTTATTTGTCCATGGACATGTTTGCATGCCTCAATCATATATAAAAGTAGGGTAAATAAGAGTATCCAACTCACAGACTTGAAAGAATTAATAATTTAATCCATACACATTGTTAAGAATAGTACCAAGTGCATGATAGGTGCTCAGGAAATTTAGAGCAATTATTATTTTAAAACTGATGGCACTGAGGATCAGAAATGCAAAATGACTTCTCCAAAATAATGCAAGAGGTCAGTGACAAGACCTATCCTGCCCCTTCCCAGAACTTCTAGGATTTTCAATGTCACCAGAAAGTATTCCAGCAGCATTTCATTTCTAATGTATATAAACATATACTTTGAAGTCATGGAAGCATCTGAGGACTGTGGCATAGGTATAGAGTACCAAACAGTACCGCTGTGATCTCAAGAAACCCCGACTGTTGGACTGCCCTCACAAAGAATTAAAGCCCAACTCCTATCAGAAACCCATCAGTTACCACCTCTCTGTGAGGTTTGGGAATACCTGGTTTACTAGACGAAGAAAAACTAAGGCCCTAGTGTCCTAGACATAAGAAAAGCTACATTTTTCCATGACACATGTGAATTTCTTATTACAACCAAAAGAAAAATTTGTATGATTATTATCATTATTTTTATTACTTGAATTTTCTGTGCCTTTCATGGCTCTGGGAAATATCCTAATCCCTATGTCCAATTTCATAGTATTATTCTGTTGATCTTTAAGAATAAGTTGCATTTTGTGTTTTCAACCCATCTGAGAAACTTTCCCTTATCTCCTGATATGACACAGATGGGCCCTGTCCTGTTTTCCTTCAGAACAGAATCTTCCTGCATCATAATAGCACCTGTAAGTTACTTTATTATCAAAGATTTCCCAGTCTCTCATCCCCACCACACTAAGGATACTAATTTTTTTTGGTATCTGCAATATTTTGCACACACAGGTGTATAAATATTTACTAACAAACTGGAAGATGACCAGAAGAATGACTGACTGACTAGATGAGTAAAAGAGACAAGAAGATCTCATCCAACTTATCATCCAACTATTAAGCACATTATATAATCTAATTTGAAATCAGTGATAAGGAGAAATGTTGTAACTTTGTGTGTGATATTAATCAGCTAATGAAGCTCCAACTTGTTCTGCCTGGATCTAGAGAATTAAAAAAGAGAAAATTTCACCACCAGCTATCTAGACTGATTTGCATGTGTTCAAATCTTCAAAGAATTCCCTTTGATTCCTTTAATCAATAGCTATTTTAAAAAGCTCTTCATTACTTCCTAATTGTCCAAATTCATTTTCTTCATTTTTTTCTTATTAGAGGGAGATTTTTCAAATGAGTTAATAATGATTCTAAAATTGCTCATCTACTTAAGTCCAAGCATGTCTCTCAGTTATTAGCATGTTCCTCCTCTCTCGAGGACTAGATTCTTTTCTCCATTTTAAAAGGTCATCTGGTTCATTCTAAAGACTTCTTTCTTCTCATCCTAAACTAAGGCAATTTTACCCTATGCTAAAAGAGATCCATGTTTACAATAACCCTAATCCAAGATTCTTTATCACATTCCTAGTTTGGGATGAAGATGCAAGTAATTTCCTATAATATTATCAATTCAAAAAATATGTTAGTAGCATACACCTAGATTTTGATTCCATCCCAACCAAATAAACTAGTAAAGTCATAACCAGGGTCCATAACACATTTTACAAATAATTTAGATGAATATTTTTAATTTAAAGTATATTTTAAAAATGCACATATTCACTATCTCCAACAATCCCACTGCTGGTATCTGAATCACAGAAATAAAACCACCATGTAGCTCAATATAGATGTTGTGGCAAAAGTAGTGGAACAAAATGTCCATCAATAAAAGTGTGGTTTAAAATTTATGACACATCAATATCATGTGCGATTATGCAGCTGTTTTTATGTGATTACATGAGCATGGAGAAAGATACAAGAGAATATTCAGCAGGTTCTTACTGTGCAGGAGAGAGGAAGTTGAAGAAGGAAGAAGAAAGGCAAAAGGGAAGATTAAAAGGAGAGGTATTTATGGCAAAACAATGTACAGAATATAATTTTTGTAAAATTTTCTATGTACATATGACGAAGAATAAATACAAAAAAGTATCAACATATTTTGATGGCAATAGAACAATAAGCTTTTATAGTCTTAAACTGTATACACTGTTAGTTATTTGTATTGAATGTATTGATTTGAAATTTTATAACTTGAATTATAGTTTATATCATTTAAAAAATGTTAGGGGTGGGGAAAAAAAATGTTAAAGTGATTTTCATGGTGTCGGCTCTCTTTTCATTGTGATATTAAGAGAAAGGAGAGAGGGACAAAAAGAGAAAGACAGAGGGAGACAAAGAGTCAGCTCTCAATAACTATGCACCCATACATCACAACTGAAATCTTTTTTCTTTTAAAAAACATTTGGTGATTTTACTTTTTAATCCACATTCAACACCCAGCTAATATCATTCCTTATTAACTGGGTGGGTCCCATTTCCCCAAATGTTTGATTTCCTAGGAAGTCTTCAAAATGCTTCCATAAAATCTCTCAAATTTACATACTTCTTGACACCTCATTTTGTTAGATGAAATACAATACCATGTAGGAGACTTGAATTCCTACTTTAGTCCGTATATGCCTTAGAATTTATCAGTGCTCCTTTTTAAATTCAATAGGATTTTTGATCAACATGGCGGTGAAGGGACGCTAGTATCAACTCTCCCAAAAGACAAGCCGCCTATAAAGAGACATCAGCCAAACCCAGAGAAGATCCAGAAACGCTACATAAATCTAACACCCTCACGGGTGAGTAGAACTTGGAAAGAAGCTAAAAAGACTGATCAAGGAGAAGAAAGAACCACCAGATCCCCTCTCCCCTCC